>CAWUFW010025831.1:0-39916 GCA_963921515.1 Calotriton arnoldi | reverse complement strand
AAGTCACGTATTGCTAAAACATTCACCCCCAGTCAAGAGATCTGGGTTAAATCCATCATTCTTTTGCTCACCATGCCACCCCAGTCTTCACCCTGTGCCTCATGGGAACAGTCCAGCCCGAACTGCCAAGCCAGGTCCTCCCTGGACCGGAAACAAGCATCCTAGGACCGGTTTCGGGGTTTCACCCTCTTCAGCCAGGATAGCTTGAATCCAGTGGAACAGTGAGCCCGGGACCCACGTCTGGGCATACCCGGCGCACTTAGGGCGAGAAAGCAAAAGACACACAATTGATGGACGGAATGCAGAACAAATCAAAACATTCACCCAGAGTCAAGAGATCTGGGTTAAATCCATCATTCTTTTGCTCACCATGCCACCCCAGTCTAGACCTGGCCATATGCAAATCAGTCTTGACCCTGTGCCTCTTGGGAACAGTCCAGCCCGAACTGCCAAGCCAGGTCCTCCCTGGACCGGAAACAAGCATCCTAGGACTGGTTTCAGGTTTCACCCTCTTCAGCCAGGATAGCTTGAATCCAGTGGAACAGTGAGCCCGGGACCCACGTCTGGGCATACCCGGCGCACTTAGGGCGAGAAAGCAAAAGACACACAATTGATGGACGGAATGCAGAACAAATCAAAACATTCACCCAGAGTCAAGAGATCTGGGTTAAATCCATCATTCTTTTGCTCACCATGCCACCCCAGTTTAGACCTGGCCATATGCAAATCAGTCTTGACCCTGTGCCTCATGGGAACAGTCCAGCCCGAACTGCCAAGCCAGGTCCTCCCTGGACCGGAAACAAGCATCCTAGGACCGGTTTCGGGGTTTCACCCCTCTTCAGCCAGGATAGCTTGAATCCAGTGGCACAGTGAGCCCGGGACCCACGTCTGGGCATACCCGGCGCACTTAGGGCGAGAAAGCAAAAGACACACAATTGATGGACGGAATGCAGAACAAATCAAAACATTCACCCCAGTCAAGAGATCTGGGTTAAATCCATCATTCTTTTGCTCACCATGCCACCCCAGTTTAGACCTGGCCATATGCAAATCAGTCTTGACCCTGTGCCTCATGGGAACAGTCCAGCCCGAACTGCCAAGCCAGGTCCTCCCTGGACCAGAAACAAGCATCCTAGGACCGGTTTCGGGGTTTCACCCCTCTTCAGCCAGGATAGCTTGAATCCAGTGGCACAGTGAGCCCGGGACCCACGTCTGGGCATACCCGGCGCACTTAGGGCGAGAAAGCAAAAGACAAACAATTGATGGACAGAATGCAGAACAAATCAAAACATTCACCCCCAGTCAAGAGATCTGGGTTAAATCCATCATTCTTTTGCTCACCATGAACCCCAGTTTAGACCTGGCCATATGCAAATCACTCTTGACCCTGTGCCTCATGGGAACAGTCCAGCCCGAACTGCCAAGCCAGGTCCTCCCTGGACCGGAAACAAGCATCCTAGGACCGGTTTCAGGGTTTCACCCTTCTTCAGCCAGGATAGCTTGAATCCAGTGGCACAGTGAGCCCGGGACCCACGTCTGGGCATACCCGGTGCACTGAGGGCGAGAAAGCAAAAGACACACAATTGATGGACGGAATGCAAAACAAATCAAAACATTCACCCCCAGTCAAAAGATCTGGGTTAAATCCATCATTCTTTTGCTCACCATGCCACCCCAGTTTAGACCTGGCCATATGCAAATCAGTCTTGACCCTGTGCCTCATGGGAACGGTCCAGCCCGAACTGCCAAGCCAGGTCCTCCCTGGACCGGAAACAAGCATCCTAGGACCGGTTTCAGGGTTTCACCCCTCTTCAGCCAGGATAGCTTGAATCCAGTGGCACAGTGAGCCCGGGACCCACGTCTGGGCATACCCGGCGCACTTAGGGCAAGAAAGCAAAAGACACACAATTGATGGACGGAATGCAAAACAAATCAAAACATTCACCCCCAGTCAAGAGATCTGGGTTAAATCCATCATTCTTTTGCTCACCATGCCACCCCAGTTTAGACCTGGCCATATGCAAATCAGTCTTGACCCTGTGCCTCATGGGAACAGTCCAGCCCGAACTGCCAAGCCAGGTCCTCCCTGGACCGGTAACAAGCATCCTAGGACCGGTTTCGGGTTTCACCCCTCTTCAGCCAGGATAGCTTGAATCCAGTGGCACAGTGAGCCCGGGACCCACGTCTGGGCATACCCGGCGCACTTAGGGCGAGAATGCAAAAGACACACAATTGATGGACGGAATGCAGAACAAATCAAAACATTCACCCCCAGTCAAGAGATCTGGGTTAAATCCATCATTCTTTTGGTCACCATGCCAGCCCAGTTTAGACCTGGCCATATGCAAATCAGTCTTGACCCTGTGCCTCATGGGAACAGTCCAGCCCGAACTGCCAAGCCAGGTCCTCCCTGGACCGGAAACAAGCATCCTAGGACCGGTTTCGGGGTTTCAGCCCTCTTCAGCAAGGATAGCTTGAATCCAGTGGCACAGTGAGCCCGGGACCCACGTCTGGACATACCCGGCGCACTTAGGGCGAGAAAGCAAAAGACAAACAATTGATGGACGGAATGCAGAACAAATCAAAACATTCACCCCCAGTCAAGAGATCTGGGTTAAATCCATCATTCTTTTGCTCACCATGCCACCCCAGTTTAGACCTGGCCATATGCAAATCAGTCTTGACCCTGTCCCTCATGGGAACAGTCCAGCCCGAACTGCCAAGCCAGGTCCTCCCTGGACCGGAAACAAGCATCCTAGGACCGGTTTCAGGGTTTCACCCTCTTCAGCCAGGATAGCTTGAATCCAGTGGCACAGTGAGCCCGGGACCCACGTCTGGGCATACCCGGCGCACTTAGGGCGAGAAAGCAAAAGACACACAATTGATGGACGGAATGCAAAACAAATCAAAACATTCACCCCCAGTCAAGAGATCTGGGTTAAATCCATCATTCTTTTGCTCACCATGCCACCCCAGTTTAGACCTGGTCATATGCAAATCAGTCTTGACCCTGTTCCTCATGGGAACAGTCCAGCCCGAACTGCCAAGCCAGGTCCTCCCTGGACCGGAAACAAGCATCCTAGGACCGGTTTCGGGGTTTCACCCCTCTTCAGCCAGGATAGCTTGAATCCAATGGCACAGTGAGCCCGGCACCCACGTCTGGGCATACCCGGCGCACTTAGGGTGAGAATGCAAAAGACACACAATTGATGGACGGAATGCAGAACAAATCAAAACATTCACCCCAGTCAAGAGATCTGGGTTAAATCCATCATTCTTTTGCTCACCATGCCACCCCAGTTTCGACCTGGCCATATGCAAACTAGTCTTGACCCTGTGCCTCATGGGAACAGTCCAGCCCGAACTGCCAAGCCAGGTCCTCCCTGGACCGGAAACAAGCATCCTAGGACCGGTTTCGGGGTTTCACCCCTCTTCAGCCAGGATAGCTTGAATCCAGTGGCACAGTGAGCCCGGGACCCACGTCTGGGCATACCCGGCGCACTTAGGGCGAGAAAGCAAAAGACACACAATTGATGGACGGAATGCAGAACAAATCAAAACATTCACCCCCAGTCAAGAGATCTGGGTTAAATCCATCATTCTTTTGCTCACCATGCCACCCCAGTCTTGACCCTGTGCCTCATGGGAACAGTCCAGCCCGAACTGCCAAGCCAGGTCCTCCGTGGACCGGAAACAAGCATCCTAGGACCTGTTTCGGGGTTTCAGCCCTCTTCAGCCAGGATAGCTTGAATCCAGTGGCACAGTGAGCCCGGGACCCACGTCTGGGCATACCCGGCGCACTTAGGGCGAGAAAGCAAAAGACACACAATTGATGGACGGAATGCAGAACAAATCAAAACATTCACCCCCAGTCAAGAGATCTGGGTTAAATCCATCATTCTTTTGCTCACCATGCCACCCCAGTTTAGACCTGGCCATATGCAAATCAGTCTTGACCCTGTGCCTCATGGGAACAGTCCAGCCCGAACTGCCAAGCCAGGTCCTCCCTGGACCGGAAACAAGCATCCTAGGACCGGTTTCGGGGTTTCACCCTCTTCAGCCAGGATAGCTTGAATCCAGTGGCACAGTGAGCCCGGGACCCACGTCTGGGCATACCCGGCGCACCTAGGGCGAGAAAGCAAAAGACACACAATTGATGGACGGAATGCAGAACAAATCAAAACATTCACCCCCAGTCTAGAGATCTGGGTTAAATCCATCATTCTTTTGCTCACCATGCCACCCCAGTTTAGACCTGGCCATATGCAAATCAGTCTTGACCCTGTGCCTCATGGGAACAGTCCAGCCCGAACTGCCAAGCCAGGTCCTCCCTGGACCGGAAACAAGCATCCTAGGACCGGTTTTGGGGTTTCACCCTCTTCAGCCAGGATAGCTTGAATCCAGTGGCACAGTGAGCCCGGGACCCGCGTCTGGGCATACCCGGCGCACTTAGGGCGAGAAAGCAAAAGACACACAATTGATGGACGGAATGCAGAACAAATCATAACATTCACCCCCAGTCAAGAGATCTGGGTTAAATCCATCATTCTTTTGCTCACCATGCCACCCCAGTTTAGACCTGGCCATATGCAAATCAGTCTTGACCCTGTGCCTCATGGGAACAGTCCAGCCCGAACTGCCAAGCCAGGTCCTCCCTGGACCAGAAACAAGCATCCTAGGACCGGTTTCGGGGTTTCACCCTCTTCAGCCAGGATAGCTTGAATCCAGTGGCACAGTGAGCCCGGGACCCACGTCTGGGCATTCCCGGCGCACTTAGGGCGAGAAAGCAAAAGACACACAATTGATGGACAGAATGCAGAACAAATCAAAACATTCACCCCCAGTCAAGAGATCTGGGTTAAATCCATAATTCTTTTGCTCACCATGCCACCCCAGTTTAGACCTGGCCATATGCAAATCAGTCTTGACCCTGTGCCTCATGGGAACAGTCCAGCCCGAACTGCCAAGCCAGGTCCTCCCTGGACCGGAAACAAGCATCCTAGGACCGGTTTCGGGGTTTCACCCTCTTCAGCCAGGATAGCTTGAATCCAGTGGCACAGTGAGCCCGGGACCCACGTCTGGGCATACCCGGCGCACCTAGGGCGAGAAAGCAAAAGACACACAATTGATGGACGGAATGCAGAACAAATCAAAACATTCACCCCAGTCTAGAGATCTGGGTTAAATCCATCATTCTTTTGCTCACCATGCCACCCCAGTTTAGACCTGGCCATATGCAAATCAGTCTTGACCCTGTGCCTCATGGGAACAGTCCAGCCCGAACTGCCAAGCCAGGTCCTCCCTGGACCAGAAACAAGCATCCTAGGACCGGTTTCGGGGTTTCACCCCTCTTCAGCCAGGATAGCTTGAATCCAGTGGCACAGTGAGCCCGGGACCCACGTCTGGGCATTCCCGGCGCACTTAGGGCGAGAAAGCAAAAGACACACGATTGATGGACAGAATGCAGAACAAATCAAAACATTCACCCCCAGTCAAGAGATCTGGGTTAAATCCATAATTCTTTTGCTCACCATGCCACCCCAGTTTAGACCTGGCCATATGCAAATCAGTCTTGACCCTGTGCCTCATGGGAACAGCCCAGCCCGAACTGCCAAGCCAGGTCCTCCCTGGACCGGAAACAAGCATCCTAGGACCGGTTTCGGGGTTTCACCCCTCTTCAGGCAGGATAGCTTGAATCCAGTGGCACAGTGAGCCCGGGACCCATGTCTGGGCATACCTGGCGCACTTAGGGCGAGAAAGCAAAAGACAACCAATTGATGGACTGTTTAAGTGAGAGATTAAATGTGTCTTAGTGAATGCATGGGTGAAAGACTAATCTGCGTGAATTTCTGTATCAGTCTGTCAGTTGGTGTGTAAGTGGCTGCATGGGTTGGTGAGTAGCTACATTAGTGTCTATATAGGTTAATGATTGGTTGTCTGATTACCTATATGGGTGCCTGAGTGTCTGTGTTTTGTGTGACTCCCTCCATGGATGTGTAAGTGGGTGATTCAGTGAGTGTATGGGTTCATGAGTGCGTCTGCACGGGGCTGTATAGGTGAGTGAGTGTGCATACGAACTGAAGACATGGCTCTTTACCTTGTAAAAAATACCCTCCACCCCAATGCACAGTTGAGAGCAGCTAGCGCCAGGACACCTTTGGGTAACCGCTCGCGCTTTATAAATGCCTATAACATAACATAACATAACATATGGCTGTGTTGGTGAGTGAGTGGATGTCTCAGTGGTATATCTGTGAGTAACTAAATATGTGAAAGGCAGTATATGTGAATGTTGGAGTATAAAAGTGACTATATGTGAGAGTGAGTGATTGTGAGAGTGGCTGTATGGATGAGCGTGTGCTTCTGTCAGTGATTGTATAAAAGAGTAAGTATGTGTTAGTATCTGTATGAATAAGTGAGGTGGTGAGCGTATAACTGTATTGGTGAGTAAATGGCAGTGTAATTGAGTCTTTGGGTGACTGACTAGGTGTGTGAGTATCTCTGCGGATGAGTAGCAGTATGTGAGTGTCTGTATGGGTTTATGAGTGCATATATCAGAGACTGTATTTATGAGTGACTGTGTGTATGAGTGACTGTATCGGTGAGTCAGTGGATGTGTGTAGACATATGAATCAGTGAGTGGGTATGTACTAACTGGTATTGGTATGCCTATGGTTTCGAGAATGGTAGTCTGTATTTTAGAGTGCGTATATGAAAGGTTATATTAGGGTGTGAGGAGGTGCGTCAGATATGCTAATGCTAATTTCTAAATATGCCTACATAGGTAGGACATGTACAGAAAGATGAAGAAAGGCGCAGAAAGAAGCAAGAGAAGTGCAGAAACAACCAACAGAGGTGCATAAAGAGGCCTACTTTGACTGTAACTTACAACAGACTCATACAAAGTAGCCTAATCACTAATCCTTCTCCCATGATGTCTTAAACCTCACTTTTCTCTTGAAGCTTCACTATTAATCAACTGCTCAGAATGTTAGGCCTACCTACCGAATATAAAACAGCAATCCTAAGCATATCACTGTTGTAAGTCTGACCAGGTTTGTGAAGGTATGCATGCGTGTCTCTGCTTTTACTGAGTGACATGTTACATAAAAATAAACATAGAAATACTTAAATACCTGTGTTTCAAACAGCATACTCTGTAAATATGTGTACTAAAAGGTGTATGTATTTCTTTCTGCTCATAATACAGGGCCATGGGTATTCAATGGTATATTTGAGGGGCTCTATAACACCTATATACATAAGACATGTCTGCCTGTGCAACTGAATGACAGAGCAGAACTGAGAACATTTAACCACCTGTAGAAAAAGCTACCCACTTTTTAAGCTACCATCTTCAGATGCATAACACATGTGAGAATACATATACAAGTAGATGTATACCTCAGTCACAAGAGCACGCAGACTTTTAAACTTGACAGCTTGCACTTCCCTTTTGAGTACAGAAAGAGGCGAGAGAAGTACAGAAAGAAGCAAGAGATGTGCAGAAAGAAACAAAAGAAGTGCAGAAAGAAGTAACAGAGGTGCTGAAAGAGGCAACAGAGGTGCACAAAGGAGGGAAGAGGGATGGAGAAAGAGGCAAGGGGTTGCAGAAAGAAGCAAAAGAGCTGCAGAAAGAAACAAAAGAAGTGCAGAAAGAAGGAACAGAGGTGCAGAAAGAGGCAAGAGGGGTGCAGAAGGAGGGAAGAGGGGTGCAGAAAGAGGTAAAAGGGGTGCAGAAAAAAGCAAGAGAGGTGCAGAAAGAAACAAAAGAATTACAGAAAGAAGGAAGAGGGGTGCAGAAAGAGGCACGAAGGGTGCAGAAAGAAGCAAGAGAGGTGCAGAAATAAGCAAGAGAAGTGCAGAAAGAAGCAAGAGAGGTACAGAAAGACGGATGAGGGGCTGAAAAAGAGGCAAGCGAAGTGCAGAAAGAAGCAACAGAGATGAAAAAAGAGGGAAGAGGGGTGCAGAAAGAGGCACGAGGGGTGCAGAAAGAAGCAAGAGATGTGCAGAAATAAACAAAAGAAATGCAAAAAGAAGGAACAGAGGTGCAGAAAGAGGCAACAGGGATGAAGAAAGAAGGAGGAGGGGTGGAGAAAGAGGCAAGGGGCTGCAGAAAGAAGCAAGAGAGCTGCAGAAAGAAACAAAAGAAGTGCAGAAAGAAGGAACACAGGTGCAGAAAGAGGCAAGAGGGGTGCAGAAAGAGGCAAAAAGGGTGCAGAAAGAAGCGAGAGGTGCAGAAAGAAACAAAATAAGTGCAGAAAGAAGCAACAGAGGTGCAGAAAGAGGCAAGAGCAGTGCAGAAAGAGGAATGAGGGGTACAGAAAAGGCACGAAGGGTACAGAAAGAAGCAAGAGAGATGCAGAAAGAAGCAAGATAAATGGATAAAGGAGCAACAGAGATGCAGAAAGGGGGAAGTGGGGTGGAGAAAGAGGCAAGAGGGATACAGAAAGAAACAAGAGAGGTGCAGAAAGAAACAAAAGAAGTGCAGGAAGAAAGAACAGAGGTGCAGAAAGAGGCAAGAGGGGTGCAGAAAGAGGGAAGAGGGGTGTGAAAGAGGCATGAGGGGTGCAGAAAGAAGCAAGAGTCGTGCAGAAAGAAGCAAGAGAGTTGCAGAAAGAAACAAAAGAAGTACAGAAAGAAGGAACAGAGGTGCAGAAAGAGGCAAGAGGGGTGCAGAAAGAGGGAAGAGGGGTGCAGAAAGAGGCTCAAGGGTTGCAGAAAGAAGGGACAGAGGTGCAGAAAGAAGCAAGAGAAGAGCAGAAAGAAGCAATAGAGGTGCAGAAAGAGGGATGAGGGGGTGGAGAAAGAGGCAAGAGAAGTGCAGAAAGAAGCAACAGAGATGCAAAAAGGGGGAATGGGGTGGAGAAAGTGGCAAGAGGGGTGCAGAAAGAAGCAAGAGAGGTGTAGAAAGAAACAAAATAAGTGCAGAAAGAAGGAAGAGAGGTGCAGAAAGAGGCAAGAGGGGTGCAGAAAGAGGGAAGAGGGGTACAGAAAGAAGCACGAGTGGTGCTGAAAGAAGCAAGAGAGGTGTAGAAAGAAGCAAGAGGAGTGCAGAAAGAAGCAACTGAGATGCAGAAAGGAGGAAGTGGGGTGGAGAAAGAGGCAAGAGGGATACAGAAAGAAGCAAGAGAGTTGCAGAAAAAAACAAAGAAGTGCAGAAAAAAGCAACAGAGCTGCAGAAAGAGGCAAGAGGAGTGTAGAAAGAGGGATGAGGGGTGCAGAAAGAGGCACGAGGGGTGCAGAAAGAAGCAAGAGAGATGCAGAAAGAAGCAAGAAAAATGCATAAAGAAGCAACAGAGATGCAGAAAAGGGGAACTGGGGTGGAGAAAGAGGCAAGAGGGATACAGAAAGAAACAAGAGAGGTGCAGAAAGAAACAAAAGAAGTGCAGACAGAAGGAACAGAGGTGCAGAAAGAGGCACGAGGGGTGCAGAGAGGAAAGAGGTGTGTGAAAGAGGCACGAGGGGTGCAGAAGCAAGAGGCGTGTAGAAAGAAGCAAGAGAGTTACAGAAAGAAACAAAAGAAGTGCAGAAAGAAGGAACAGAGGTGCAGAAAGAGGCAAGAGGGGTGCAGAAAGAGGGAAGAGGGGTGCAGAAAGAGGCACAAGGGTTGCAGAAAGAAGGGACAGAGGTGCAGAAAGAAGCAAGAGAAGTGCAGAAAGAAGCAGCAGGGGTGCAGAAAGAGGGATGAGGGGTGGAGAAAGAGGCAAGAGAAGTGCAGAAAGAAGCAACAGAGATGCAAAAAGGGGGAACAGGGGTGGAGAAAGTGGCAAGAGGGGTGCAGAAAGAAGCAAGAGAGGTGCAGAAAGAAACAAAAGAAGAGCAGAAAGAAGGAACAGAGGTGCAGAAAGAGGCAAGAGGGGTGCAGAAAGAAGGAAGAGGGGTGCAGAAAGAAGCAAAGAGGTGCAGAAAGAAGCAAGAGTAGTGCAGAAAGAAGCAACAGAGGTGTAGAAAGAGGCAAGAGGGTTGCAAAAAGAGGGAAGAGTGGTGCAGAAAGAGGCACGAGGGGTGCAGAAAGAAGCAAGAGATGTGCAGAAAGAAACAAAAGAAGTGCAGAAAGAAGGAACAGAGGTACATAAAGAGGCAACAGGGGTGAAGAAAGAGGAAAGAGGGGAGGAGAAAGAGGCAAGGGGTGCAGAAAGAAGCAGGAGAGCTGCTGAAAGAAACAAAAGAAGTGCAGAAAGAAGATGCAGAAAGAGGCAAGAGGTGTGCAGAAAGTAGCAAAAGGGGTTCAGAAAGAAGCAAGAGTTGCAGAAAGAAACAAAAGAAGTGCAGAAAGAAGGAACAGAGGTGCAGAAAGAGCAAGACGGGTGCAGAAAGAGGGAAGAGGGGTGCAGAAAGAGGCGCAAGGGTTGCAGAAAGAAGGGACAGAGGTGCAGAAAGAAGCAAGAGAAGTGCAGAAAGAAGCAACAGGGGTGCAGAAAGAGGGATGAGTGGTGGAGAAAGAGGCTAGAGAAGTGCAGAAAGAAGCAATAGAGATGCAAAAAGGGGGAACAGGGGTGGAGAAAGTGGCAAGAGGGGTGCAGAAAGAAGCAAGAGAGGTGCAGACAGAAACAAAAGTAGAGCAGAAAGAAGGAACAGAGGTGCAGAAGGATCAAGAGGGGTGCAGAAAGAGGGAAGAGGGGTGCAGAAAGAAGCAAGAGTGGTGCAGAAAGAAGCAAAGAGGTGCAGAAAGAAGCAAGAGTAGTGCAGAAAGAAGCAACAGAGGAGTAGAAAGAGGCAAGAGGGTTGCAAAAAGAGGGAAGAGTGGTGCAGAAAGAGGCACGAGGGGTGCAGAAAGAATCAAGAGATGTGCAGAAAGAAACAAAAGAAGTGCAGAAAGAAGGAACAGAGGTGCATAAAGAGGCAACAGGGGTGAAGAAAGGAGAAAGAGGGGTGGAGAAAGAGGCAAGGGGTGCAGAAAGAAGCAGGAGAGCTGCTGAAAGAAACAAAAGAAGTGCAGAAAGAAGATGCAGAAAGAGGCAAGAGGGGTGCAGAAAGTAGCAAAAGGGGTTCAGAAAGAAGCAAGAGTTGCAGAAAGAAACAAAAGAAGTGCAGAAAGAAGGAACAGAGGTGCAGAAAGAGCAAGACGGGTGCAGAAAGAGGGAAGAGGGGTGCAGAAAGAGGCACAAGGGTTGCAGAAAGAAGGGACAGAGGTGCAGAAAGAAGCAAGAGAAGTGCAGAAAGAAGCAACAGGGGTGCAGAAAGAGGGATGAGTGGTGGAGAAAGAGGCTAGAGAAGTGCAGAAAGAAGCAATAGAGATGCAAAAAGGGGGAACAGGGGTGGAGAAAGTGGCAAGAGGGGTGCAGAAAGAAGCAAGAGAGGTGCAGACGGAAACAAAAGAAGAGCAGAAAGAAGGAACAGAGGTGCAGAAGGAGGCAAGAGGGGTGCAGAAAGAGGGAAGAGGGGTGCAGAAAGAAGCACGAGTGGTGCAGAAAGAAGCAAAGAGGTGCAGAAAGAAGCAAGAGTAGTGCAGAAAGAAGCAACAGAGGTGTAGAAAGAGGCAAGTAGGGTTGCAAAAATAGGGAAGAGTGGTGCAGAAAGAGGCACGAGGGGTGCAGAAAGAAGCAAGAGATGCGCACAAAGAAACAAAAGAAGTGCAGAAAGAAGGAACAGAGGTGCAGAAAGAGGCAACAGGGGTGAAGAAAGAGGAAAGAGGGGTAGAGAAAGAGGCAAGGGGTGCAGAAAGAAGCAGGAGAGCTGCTGAAAGAAACAAAAGAAGAGCAGAAAGAAGGAACAGAGTTGCAGAAAGAGGCACGAGGGGTGCAGAAAGTGGCAAAAGGGGCGCAGAAAGAAGCAAGAGGTGCAGAAACAAAAGAAGTGCAGAAAGAAGGAACAGAGGTGCAGAAAGAGGCAAGAGGGTGGCAGAAAGAAGGGACAGAGGTGTAGAAAGAAGCAAGAGGAGTACAGAAAGAAGCAACAGAGATGCAGAAAGGAGGAAGTGGGATGGAGAAAGAGGCAAGAGGGATACAGAAAGAAGCAAGAGAGTTGTAGAAAGAAAAAAAAGAAGTGCAGAAAAAAGCAACAGAGGTGCAGAAAGAGGCACGAGGGGTGCAGAAAGAGGGAAGAGGGGTGTGAAAGAGGCACGAGGGGTGCAGAAAGAAGCAAGAGGCATGTAGAAAGAAGCAAGAGAGTTGCAGAAAGAAGCAAAAGAAGTGCAGAAAGAAGGAACAGAGGTGCAGAAAGAGGCAAGAGGGGTGCAGAAAGAGGGAAGAGGGGTGCAGTAAGAGGCACAAGGGTTGCAGAAAGAAGGGACAGAGTTGCAGAAAGAAGCAAGAGAAGTGCAGAAAGAAGCAACAGGGGTGCAGAAAGAGAGATGAGGGGTGGAGAAAGAGGCAAGAGAAGTGCAGAAAGAAGCAACAGAGATGCAAAAAGGGGGAACAGGGGTGGAGAAAGTGGCAAGAGGGGTGCAAAAAGAAGCAATAGAAGTGCAGAAAGAAACAAAAGAAGATCAGAAAGAAGGAACACAGGTGCAGAAAGAGGCAAGAGGGGTACAGAAAGAGGGAAGAGGGGTGCAGAAAGAGGCACGAGGGGTGCAGAAAGAAGCAAGAGAGATGCAGAAAGAAGCAAGAGAAATGCTTAAAGAACCAACAGAGATACAGAAAGGCGGAACTGGGGTGGAGAAAGAGGCAAGAGGGATACAGAAAGAAACAAGAGAGGTGCAGAAAGAAGCAAAGAGGTGCAGAAAGAAGCAAGAGTAGTGCAGAAAGAAGCAACAGAGGTGTAGAAAGAGGCAAGTAGGGTTGCAAAAATAGGGAAGAGTGGTGCAGAAAGAGGCACGAGGGGTGCAGAAAGAAGCAAGAGATGCGCACAAAGAAACAAAAGAAGTGCAGAAAGAAGGAACAGAGGTGCAGAAAGAGGCAACAGGGGTGAAGAAAGAGGAAAGAGGGGTAGAGAAAGAGGCAAGGGGTGCAGAAAGAAGCAGGAGAGCTGCTGAAAGAAACAAAAGAAGAGCAGAAAGAAGGAACAGAGTTGCAGAAAGAGGCACGAGGGGTGCAGAAAGTGGCAAAAGGGGCGCAGAAAGAAGCAAGAGGTGCAGAAACAAAAGAAGTGCAGAAAGAAGGAACAGAGGTGCAGAAAGAGGCAAGAGGGGTACACAAAGAGGGAAGAGGGGTGCAGAAAGAAGCAACAGAGTTGCAGAAAGAGGCTCAAGGGTGGCAGAAAGAAGGGCCAGAGGTGTAGAAAGAAGCAAGAGGAGTGCAGAAAGAAGCAACAGAGATGCAGAAAGGAGGAAGTGGGATGGAGAAAGAGGCAAGAGGGATACAGAAAGAAGCAAGAGAGTTGTAGAAAGAAAAAAAAGAAGTGCAGAAAAAAGCAACAGAGGTGCAGAAAGAGGCACGAGGGGTGCAGAAAGAGGGAAGAGGGGTGTGAAAGAGGCACGAGGGGTGCAGAAAGAAGCAAGAGGCATGTAGAAAGAAGCAAGAGAGTTGCAGAAAGAAGCAAAAGAAGTGCAGAAAGAAGGAACAGAGGTGCAGAAAGAGGCAAGAGGGTGCAGAAAGAGGAAGAGGGGTGCAGTAAGAGGCACAAGGGTTGCAGAAAGAAGGGACAGAGTTGCAGAAAGAAGCAAGAGAAGTGCAGAAAGAAGCAACAGGGGTGCAGAAAGAGAGATGAGGGGTGGAGAAAGAGGCAAGAGAAGTGCAGAAAGAAGCAACAGAGATGCAAAAAGGGGGAACAGGGGTGGAGAAAGTGGCAAGAGGGGTGCAGAAAGAAGCAATAGAGGTGCAGAAAGAAACAAAAGAAGAGCAGAAAGAAGGAACAGAGGTGCATAAAGAGGCAAGAGGGGTGCAGAAAGAGGGAAGAGGGTGCAGAAAGAGGCACGAGGGGTGCAGAAAGAAGCAAGAGAGATGCAGAAAGAAGCAAGAGAAATGCTTAAAGAACCAACAGAGATACAGAAAGGCGGAACTGGGGTGGAGAAAGAGGCAAGAGGGGTACAGAAAGAAACAAGAGAGGTGCAGAAAGAAACAAAAGAAGTGCAGAAAGAAGGAACAGAGGTGCAGAAAGAGGCACGAGGGGTGCAGAAAGAGGGAAGAGGGGTGTGAAAGAGGCACGAGGGGTGCAGAAAGAAGAGGCGTGTAGAAAGAAGCAAGAGAGTTGCAGAAAGAAGTGCAGAAAGAAGGAACAGAGGTGCAGAATGAGGCAAGAGGGGTGCAGAAAGAGGGAAGAGGGGTGCACTAAGAGGCACAAGGGTTGCAGAAAGAAGGGACAGAGTTGCAGAAAGAAGCAAAAGAAGTGCAGAAAGAAGCAACAGGGGTGCAGAAAGAGAGATGAGGGGTGGAGAAAGAGGCAAGAGAAGTGCAGAAAGAAGCAACAGAGATGCAAAAAGGGGAACAGGGGTGGAGAAAGTGGCAAGAGGGGTGCAGAAAGAAGCAATAGAGGTGCAGAAAGAAACAAAAGAAGAGCAGAAAGAAGGAACAGAGGTGCATAAAGAGGCAAGAGGGGTGCAGAAAGAGGGAAGAGGGGTGCAGAAAGAGGCACGAGGGGTGCAGAAAGAAGCAAGAGAGATGCAGAAAGAAGCAAGAGAAATGCTTAAAGAACCAACAGAGATACAGAAAGGCGGAACTGGGGTGGAGAAAGAGGCAAGAGGGATACAGAAAGAAACAAGAGAGGTGCAGAAAGAAACAAAAGAAGTGCAGAAAGAAGGAACAGAGGTGCAGAAAGAGGCACGAGGGGTGCAGAAAGAGGGAAGAGGGGTGTGAAAGAGGCACAAGGGGTGCAGAAAGAAGAGGCGTGTAGAAAGAAGCAAGAGAGTTGCAGAAAGAAGTGCAGAAAGAAGGAACAGAGGTGCAGAATGAGGCAAGAGGGGTGCAGAAAGAGGGAAGAGGGGTGCAGAAAGAAGCACGAGTGGTGCAGAAAGAAGCAAAGAGGTGCAGAAAGAAGCAAGAGTAGTGCAGAAAGAAGCAACAGAGGTGTAGAAAGAGGCAAGAGGGGTGCAAAAAGAGGGAAGAGTGGTGTAGAAAGAGGCACGAAGGATGCAGAAAGAAGCAAGAGATGTGCAGAAAGAAACAAAAGAAGTGCAGAAAGAAGGAACAGAGGTGCAGAAAGAGGCAACAGGGGTGAAGAAAGGGGAAAGAGTGGTGGAGAAAGAGGCAAGGGGGTGCAGAAAGAAGCAAGAGAGCTGCAGAAAGAAACAAAAAAAGTGCAGAAAGAAGGAACAGAGGTGCAGAAAGAGGCAAGAGGGGTACAGAAAGTGGCAAAAGGGGTGCAGAAAGAAGCAAGAGGTGCAGAAAGAAAAAAGAAGTGCAGAAAGAAGGAACAGAGGTGCAGAAAGATGCAAGAGGGGTGCACAAAGAAGGAAGAGGGGTGTGAAAGAGGCACGAGGAGTGCAGAAAGAAGCAACAGAGTTGCAGATAGAGGCAAGAGGGGTACAAAAAGAGTGAAGATGGGTGTAGAAAGATGCACGAGGGGTGCAGAAATAAGCAAGAGATGTGCAGAAAGAAGCAAAAGAAGTGCAGAAAGAAAAAACAGAGGTGCAGAAAGAAGTAACAGGGTGGATGGGTGGAGAAAGAGGCAAAGGGGTGCAGAAAGAGGCAAGAGAGCTGCAGAAAGAAACAGAAGAAGGAACAAAGGTGCAGAAGGAAGCAAGAGGGGTACAGAAATAGGGAAGAGGGGTGCAGAAAGAGGCAAAAGGGGTGCAGAAGGAAGTGAGAGGTGCAGAAAAAAACAAAAGAAGTGCAGAAAAAATGAACAGAGGTGTAGAAAGAGGCAAGAGGGGTGCGGGAAGAGGAGTGTGAAAGAGGCATTAGGGGTGCAGAAAGAAGCAAGAGAGGTGCAGAAAGAGGGAAGAGGGGTGGAGAAAGAGACAAGAGAAGTGCAGAAAGAAGCAACAGAGATGCAGAAAGGGGGAAGAGGGGGGGAGAAAGAGGCGAGAGGGATGCAGAAAGAAGCAAGAGAGGTGCAGAAAGAAACAAATGAAGTGCAGAAAGAAGGAACAGAGGTGCAGAAAGAGGCAGGAGGGGTGCAGAAAGAGGGAAGAGGGGTGCAGAAAGAGGCAACAGAGGTGCAGAAAGAGGCAAAAGAGGTGCAGAAAGTAGAAGAGATTTGCAGAAAGAGGCAGGAGAAGTGGAGAAAAAGAAAGAAAGGTGCAGAAATAAACAACAGAAATGCAGAAAGAGGCAAGAGAGGCGCAGAAAGAAGCAAGAGTGGCTCGCACACCATTAGTACAAATTCAACACCCACATTTAGCAATACATAAGAGGTGACCATTCTAGGTTTGCAAAGGACCTTCCACCATGCTGTAACACTTGTCGCTCCATTTTTGGTAAGGCTTGAGCCGTTTGAGCTAGAAAAAAGGCTTTTTTTTAACAAATCTGCAGATTAGGCAGCAAATGATGGATTATGTGGCTAATGAGGAAAATGTATAATTGTGCAAAGGTCGGTGCAGCCAAACAGTCGCATAATTCCAGTGGCCCTGCTCATACCTCTGACTAGGTCCAGAAGTGCTCGTCAGTGGTTCCTTCTTTTTTTTGTCTCATTGAGTTTATAGTTTAGCTTCTATGGAAACGAGGAAGACTAAACCTGAGGTTAAAACTCCACAACACAGACTACCATACCACATAATTACTCTCCATAACACATAATCCCACTCTACATAATTCCTATACACTAAATACCACATACTTTCTATCTACATAATTTCACTGCACAACATACCACATAATTCCACTACACACAACGTACATACAGTTCACTCCAAAAAACATTAGTAAAAAACTTTTACATTTACAAAGCCAATAGCTCTAACTCTTGCAAATGCGAGACCTATTACATTACAAATGCTTCTTTAACTGGTAGTCACGTTTGCAGAGTGGTGGAGAAAGGGGGCTGGGCCTCCAACCAGTGCTCAGGAATTCCACTGCGTAGGACTTATAGGAGGTACCAGGAGAGCTTCTTGGCCCCCAAAGTCCCTCAGGAGTAAAGTGGATTTCATCCCCCAACCAGTAGTGTGCCAGGAGGCATGTTTGCAGAGTGGCAGATAAAGGGGGGCATTGCTTCCGAAGACCTCTTAGCAATCCCACTGTGTGGGACTTACTGGAGGTAAAAGGAGGGGTAGTTTGCCCCCAAGGACGTCCTTGGGGGCCAACTACCCCACCTATTATCTCCAGTAAGTCCCACACAGCAGCATTGGTAAGTACTCATAGCAGGCCAGCCCCCTTTGACCACCAGTCTGCAAACGCGCTCCCCGGCGTGCTCTTGCATGGGGATTAAAGTCCCCTTCACTGCTGGGGGTCCTTAGGGGCCAACTAGCCTACCTGATACCTCCAGTATGCCCCAGGTAGTGGGATTGCTGACAGGTGGACACAGGCCATGCCCCCTTTCTCCACCACTCTGCAAACGCACCTCCTGGCACATTCTTGGTTGTCTGATTCAGTCCCCTTGAATCCTGAGAGTCCCTGGGTGCCAACTAGCCCACCAGGTACCTCCAGAATTTTTTGGGGGGAGGGGGGCCGCGTGGCCCTCCTCCTGAGGCCAATTATGGCCCTGGGGACCCCATCCCCCGAGGCCAGCCCTCACGTTGGGACCACGGGGGGAGCCCCAATGCCCCACTGTCCCTGCTGGCTCCCCGCCTCCTGTGGGAGCCGGCTTTGCTTTTGGACAAGGGAAGCTGCTGACATGCAGCTCCCCTTGTCCAAAAGCAATCTGCTTTGCTTTGTGGAAGCGAGAGCAGGTTTCCTGCTCTCGCTTCAACGAAGCAAAGCAGTGTTTGCAATGGCAGGGCAGGAGCCGTGCTCCCACCCTGTCATTGCAAACTGCAATGTCCCAGGGGTGGGCACCCCAGGACATTGCAGGAGCCGGCCCTGGGGGGGTGGCGGTCCCCAGGGCCATAGATGGCTCCAGGAGGGGGGCCTCGTGGCCCCCCTCCCTACGTGAAAATAGCCCCGGGGAGGTGGTGGTCGCTGGGGCCGGGGTAAGTAAGTCAAAAAGTCTGTTTTTATATAGCGCAGCTACTCACCCTTACGGGTCTCAAGGCGCTGGGGGCCGTCGTGGAAATTAAGTGAGCTATTGCCCAGAGTCACATGGTGCTGAGCTGAGCTGCCGCCGGAGCCGGGGATCAAACCGTGAACCCTGTGCTCCGAAGTCAGCTGCCCTGGCCGCTGCACCACACCTCTCCACTGCAACGGACCCCCTCATTTCAATAATAAGTGCCCCGGAGAGGTGGTGATCCCTAGGGCAGTGTGAGGGGCTCGAGCCCCCCACATGTATTATCATTAATAGCCCCAGGGAGGTGGCGGTCCCTGGGGCTTGGGGGGCCCACGAGGCACCCTGCCCCATAATACGAAATGCCCCAGGGAGGTGGCGGTCCCTGGGGCAGCATGGGGGGCCAGGAGCCTCCCCACGCAGTTTTTAAAAAAAAAATCCCCGGGGAGGTGGTGGTCCCCGGGGCTGCGGGGGGGCCGCATGCCCCCACACATTATGAGCAAAGCCCTGGGGAGGTGGCAGTGCCCGGGGCTGTGAGATCCTGCTACATCAATTTTGATTGCCCCTGGGACCTGGCCCTCCTGGGGGCTTAAGGAAAACGAAGCACAGGCTTTTATTTTACATTTTCTACCGGATTCGCACACTCAGCGCAACTCTGGCCAACATTGTTTTAAAAAATGCTTTTTTTGAGCCTGGGGGTCCCTTGTGGGACCCTTGTGAGACCCCCGGACCAGGCCTAGGAGGTCAGGGTGTTTCTACCCTGCCCCCTTTTCTTGCTTTTTATCTTTTTTTTAAAACCCAGTCACGAGATGGCTACCAACACTTCTTGGTTTGGAGTGTCAATATTTTTTATTTTTAAATTTCTCAGGAACTACTGAATGGATTTACACCATTTAAAGCAAAGAGTGCACTCTGGACCAAGAGCTACCTCTCTGCCAAATTTGGTGTAATTCCGTTCAGCAGTTCGGGCTGTAGCCGCGACAAAAGATCCTATGGAAATTAACATGGAGAAAATGCATTTTGGGACCCCCCTTTTTTCTCGCCCCCGCTTGACGAATCACCCCAAAACTTTCAAGACAGTAGCTGACCGGAGCAGGCCATTAGTTTTGAAAATTTTGCGAAAATTTGTCAAATGGCTCCAAAGATATTGGCAAATCAAAAAATGCGTTTCCTATGGAAACTAGGTCCTAACTATAACTACCTACTGGCAACCTAAGTTCAGATCCTCAATAATGAGTGCCTGTGCCCACCACATGTGACCACCTGCACAAATTATGCACTGTCTTTTTGTTGCCCCATGTCTGAGGTGATGCATTCGTACCCTGTATGAATAATGACCATGTTAATACTAGAAAATTAAATAATACAAATATAATTGATATATACGTTTAAAATAAAACCAATACTAACAATAATTTCATTAACTATAGTGCGAATAAAATTGTATTAGTCTTTTTACATCATTGAATGTCTGTATGAATTATTATTACAGTATACTATGCAACAATACTATTAGTTTTATATAGCGTGAACTTGACCCGATATTATTGATATCAACAAGGAAAATAACAATTCTGTCAGTAATATGATATGACAATAATGTTTTGATTATGATCGTACGAATGCTAGTATTAATAACATTATTAATGTTAACAGCACATTTATAAGCATAATATGCCCCCAGAGGTGCTACTCACATGTACCGTCTCCATGGAGAGTTCCTGCTCGCTGTCCTGGCTCTCCCTGTCGCTTTCTTCCTCTTCTGAGCTCCCCCCGCAGCTTGGGGAGCTGCTGCTTTCTCTCTGCATCCAGGAGGCGGGGAGGGGCTGAGGATCCCCAGAGAGTGGTGACAAGGGTGCAGGGACTCGGAGGAACTCATCGGACTGGGCCCAGCCAGGGGACAAGGACAATAAAGATACGGCCATGATTCCACGGTTGAGGGGGCACAGGGGGAGATGAGGGAGTGCTCCTAAAGCCTCCGATCTGCTCTCTCAAGGGATCACTAATGTCAACGCGGCGCCCCCATCTTGTTTACTGCGTGGTCGCCTACAAACTGGCGTGTGGAGGTGTTTCAGAAGCATGGTTGCCATCTTGGAATGGGGAACTCTTACTCATTTCAACTAAACACTGTAAACGAAGTGACATATTTAAATTTCTTTAAACCATAATCGCTAACAAAACGCGCAGAAACCATTATTTTCACCGGAAAGACCAGTGGTCGTTACAGGGTATTTTCAGTCTTTACATTGCGTTTTGCACTCATCTTCATTTAATTTTATTTGCTATGAAGTGAGTTTCCACCGATTTACTAAAACACTACAGAAATATGTTCACTTCATTTTTCTTAAATACACACAATAAGCAAGAATATTTTCTTGACACCGCCCTCTCAAATGCGCAAAGAACCGTTTCAAACTGATCGCCTAATTTATTTTCCGATCATTCAAATTTCCTAGTTCCAGTATTGTAGAGTTGTGGCGGCACTGAAGCGCTTGCTTACTGGGCACGCAAAGTCTATGCCGGCAGCTAACCACAGTAGGAAAAACAAGAAAACGTTGATGCCTGCTTGCACTTTTCCAGCATGCACAGCCTGCTTGTTATCATGTGTAAATACAGCAAGGCACTGAACTGCCAGAGTGCCGTGGTGCGTCATAGCAACAGCTGCACCCACTGCCTAAACCAAAAAGTGCTTACCGACTAACTAAAGGAGACTGTATAACGCCACAAGTAAAAGATCCAGTCCTGATGTGCCATCCCAAAAGGAGACAGGGCGGTAACAAGGAGGGACTAAGAAGCCTAATTTTTAACCGGAAGCCAGCGTTTACCATAGACGATGACGCCAGCCAATGAAAAGTAGGGGCGGGGCTTCCACCCCACTTCTAAAACATACCCCACTACAATATGCCTCGCAGAGCGAGCAGCGCATGTGCGCTGCAACGCTAGGTCTGCGAGACCTAAAAAGGGGGAAAAAAGAAAAACCCTCTGGCAAGTCGCCAAAGGCCACACCCCCTTCACCTGCAAGCGCACATCCTGGTGTACTTCCTGTTGGGATTAAGTCCCCTGAGATGCTGAGGATCTTTGGGGTCCAGGAACCCCTAGTGTTACCTCCAGTAAGTCCCAGACAGTGGGATTGCTGAGAGGACTTGGAGGCCACACCCCCTTTCTCCATCACTCTGCAAATGCGCCTCCCGGCATGCTGCTGGTTGGGGAATGAATTCCATTTTACTCCTGAGGGCCTCAGAACTAAAGTGGACTTCTTCCCCTACCAGTAGTGCCCAGGAGGCGCGTTTGCAGAGTGGTGGAGAAAGGGGGCATGGCTTCCGACAACCTCTTAGCAATCCTGCTGTGTGGGACATACTGGAGGTAACAGGAGGGGTAGGTGGCCCCCAGGGACCCTCAAGAGCCAAGGGGACTTCATCCCCCAACTAGTAGTGTGTCAGAAAGTGCGTTTGCACACTGTTAGAGAAAGGGGGCATGGCCTTGGACAACTTCTTAGAAATCCTGCTGTGTGGGACTCACTGGAGGTAACTGAAGGGGTAGTTGGCCCCCAAGGATGTCCTTGGGTGCCAACTACCCCTCCTGTTTCCTAAAGTAAGTACCACACAGTGGGATTGCCTCCTGGGTTGGCTGCTGTTGGGGGATTGGCCACAGGCCAGGCTTTATTGCCAACCCCCTGCTGAGCACGGCTGAAGAGTGAGTGAGTGGGTGTGTCAGTGGCTGCATGAGTGAGTGAGTGAGTGTCGGTTTGAGTGGGTCTTTGGTTAAGTGAGTTGGTGTGAGTGGCTATATTGGAGAGTGAGTGTCTGTGTGAATGGCTGAATTAATGAGCGAGCAGATGTGTGAGTACTTGTATGAATGTGTAAATGGGTATGTAACTGGTTGTGTGGTTGTGTGAGTGAGTGTGCGAGTAGTTGTATGGGTGAGTGAGTGGCTTTGTTGAGAGGCTGTATGGGTGAGTAAGTGGGTGTGAAAGTGGCTGCATAGATGAATAAGTGGATGTGTGAGTAGCTGTATGGGTGAGTGTGTGGCTGTGTGAGAGACTGGTTGTTTGAGGAGCTTTATGGGTGAGGGAGTGGTTGTGTGAGTGGCTGTATGAGTGAGTGGGTATATGAGGGTCTCTATAGATGAGTGAGTGGTTGTGTGAGCACTTGCGTGGGTCTTTGAATGGGTATGTAAGTATGGCAGAAAATTGTTTAAAAAATAAAACGTATTCAATTACATTTACAAAAACATGATATATTTTACATTAAGTACATATCTGATTTTTACCTTTTAAAACGTATATAAAGAATATTTATTAAAAAAGGCTTCAATTTAAAAAATATATTACTAAATTAAACAGCATAATAACTTGTAGTAAACTAAGTTTACTACAAGTTATTATGCTTTTTAATTTAGTTTTGCAATGAATCCACAAACTGTGATTTGCAGATTTAACGAAAATGTTAAAAATTATTTTAAATATGTATACACCTCTACTTTCAATAATGACTTCAGTGTGAACATATTTATAAGTATATATATGGTACCCTATATCAGTTTTTTTATGAAAGTTACTCATTTTAGGAGTTTCGGGAATCTGTGAATCTAAGGACTGGAATTTCGAATTCTTTCGATGACACACCCAAACCTTACCTGTGGATTGGGCACATTAGGACCCCATCCATGTAATGTAAAACCACATCCAAATACAGTTATTTCTCCAGTGAAATCTGTAGAAAGAGGATTCAGAAGCTGTGGCGCTCTGTGTTTTTTGTTCACTTTCATGAATAATTTGATAGAATGGCTGAAGCTTCATCTCCAGGATGAACACTCAGCACCTGTTGAGGTTGAGTAGCAAGATACACCACCTCCAAGAAAATAAAGTGATGTCTGGAAGCATTTTGCAATATTCAGGGGAAAAGAAGGTTACTGCTAAATATGTGCAGTGCAGTATTTGTGGCAAGCAGTTATCCAGGGGCACTGCAAAGAAGTATTCACATGGGACAAGTTCCAAGTAAAAACACTTAAAAACAATTCATGAAAGGCTCTACAACCGGATGATGTGGGAGAAAGCAGGTGCAGCAGGACAGTCCACCTCTACAGCACCCTTGGGAGAACCATCCTCAGCTGCAGTCATTACTATACCAGCTGCCTGGGAAGAATTAAAGGAGATGGTTACTCACTGTGTGAAATGCCACATGCTTGTTGCTGTAAAAATGCCTTATGTGGGTGCATTCTTGGAGACAGTGAAGAAGCATCGCTATTACTTAGTTTTTTTTTGCTTCCAGTTGCCACCTAATGTTTTTGAAAACTGAAGCCAATTGCTTCTTTGCATTTCCCTTACCTTACCCTTTTAGCATTCGGCTTACTTTTTGTTAAAAAAAACAAGAAAAAAATAAAAACTGTTAAAAATGCCTTCTACAAAAAAACAAAAATTTTTTAGACCCACAATCTTGTCAAACAAAGAGCTAACTCTGTGTTTTGAATGTGTCAGTGACTGTATCGGTGTGAGACTGGGTGTGTAAGTGCCTGTATCGATGTGTGAGTGGGTGTGTTATTGGCTATATGATTGTATACCCGGGTGTGTCAGTGTCTATAACAATGTGTACCTGGGTGTGTTAGTGTATGTATTAGTGTGTGCCTGGGTGTGTCAGAGGCTATATCAGTACGTGTGTTTGTGTTTAAGAGGCTGTATCAGTGTTTTTCTGAATGTCTAAGTGGCTGCATTGATATGTGACTGGGTGTGTCATTGACTGTGTGAGTATGTGCCTGAGTGTGTCAGTTTCTGTATCAGAGTGTGGCTGGGTTTTTCAGTAGCTGTATAAGTGTGAGCATGGGTGTGTCAGTGGCTATATCAGTCAGTGCCTGGGTGTGTCTGTGACTGTATTGGTTTTTGCATGGGTGTGTCAGTCCCTGTATCAAAGTGTTTCTGGGTGTGCCACTAGCTGTACCAGTGTGTGCCTGGGTAGGTCAGTGTCTAACAATGTGTGTCTGGGTGTGTCAGACTCTGTATCAGTGTGTAACGTGGTGGGTCAGTGGCTGTATCTGTGTGTGTACATGTGTTTGAAAGGCTGTATCAGTGTTTGGCTTGGTGTGTAACTGAGTGTATCAGTATTTGGCTGGGTGTGTCAGTAGTTGTATTGGTGTGTCACTGAATGTGCCAGTGTCTGTATTGGTGTTCATCTGGGTGTGTAAGTGGCTCTATTGATGTGTGAGTGGGTGTGTTATTGGGTGTATGAGTGTGACTGGGGTGTCAGTGGCTGTATTGGTGTGTGCCTAAGTGTGCCAGCGGCTATATTGGTGGGTGAATGGGTGTGTCAGTGTCCGTAATAATGTTTGCCTGGGTGTGTTAGTGTCTGTATTAGTGTGTGGCTGGGTGTGTCAGTTGCTGTGTCAGTATGTATAAGGGTATTTGAGAGGCTGTATCAGTGCTTGGCTGAATGTCTAAGTGGTTGTATCAATATGTAAGTGGCTGTATGGGTCTATGAGCGGGTGTGTGAGGGGTTTTGTGGGTGTGTGGCTGCCTGTATGGGTATAGGAGTGGGTGCGTGAATTGCTGTATGGGTGTGTGAGTGGTTGTGTGGGTGTGTGAGGGGTTATATGGGTCTGTAAATGTGTGTGTTAGTAGTTCTATAGGTGTGTGAGTGATTGTATAGGTGTGTGAGTAGGTGTGTGAGTGGTTGTGTGAGTGGGTGTATGAGTAGCTGTATGAATTGGTGAGTAGGTGTGTGATTAGCCATATGGATCAGTGAGCGGGTCTATGAGTGGCTGCATGGGTGAGTGAGTGTGTGAGTATCGGAGTATAAGAGAGTGTGTGAATTTGTAAGTAGATGTCTATTTTTCAATTGCAGTTTGAAACATCCTGGCAATGTCATGTTATGGAACAACACTAATGAGTAAAGTACATTACTCCAATACATTGTGCTGTTGATCTGTATAAAAGGAAAAAAAGTGAAATATGAGTTAGTAATAAAAAAATATAATTAGAAAATTAATTTAAAATAAACGTACATTTTCAACAATGCATAACATCATAATTAAAAGAAATCAGTAGAAATTTGTCATACTGTAAAAGTGTTTTATAATATAAATAAGCATTTAATTTCCCCTTTTCTACTGTTCTCAGTTTCTATACTCATACCCGTAAGTGATGATGTACTGCTGAAAGAATCATCATTGAACAGTGGGGAAAAAGCAACCGTAAAGATTGAAGTAAAAAACAAACAGCATACCATGTCACTGCAATTAAGCTGCAGTGTGCATTGCACTCACTGTATTTCTTTTAAACAACTGTTTTACCTATACATGCACTACTAATTTGAGAAATATTATGCTGAAAATGTGAGCCTTATTATCAAAACTATCAATAGATATATAAGGCACACCAGCATAAGGTAAGCCTTATAAAGACATCACCCCTGATAGGCCGAATAATGTCATAAATACTGATATTAGATCTAGAATAAATACAATATACCACTTTCATAACTGCAATCCTCCTTAAAACTTTGGTTTCCAAAATCAAAAGATAAAAAATTAGTAGCTTAAAAGGTAGTCTTTGCTTGACTTTGAGGTTGCTATCATTACATTCTGTCTATCCACTTTTACTTTTTACATAAACAGTGTAGTGACCAGATGTAACAGTAACTCCTTCAGGAAATATGTTAGCCATAGTAGTATATGGTCTTCCAGAAATAGATATTTGTCCTGCTTTGAAATTTATAATCTCTGCTTCCATTTTACTTACATCTGCTCTGCATCGTTGAAGCATTAAAATAAGGTATTTCCCACTTCTTTATACACATAACGTTGACATAAGATCTAATTGACAATTTGGGCAGGTATTGTTTTGTGTAGCTTGTTTGAACAATCTTTCAAAAGACACAGTTTTGCAATCAGCTAGTATTAAATAAATAAATCACTCTGAATGTATTTCTGTACTTGATGTGAATATGCAATCTTCACACTCATGGGTCCATGTGTAAGTAAGTCCAAATAACTCATCAATGCACATGTCTTCTTCTTCTAATACTCCAAAGTTCACCATTATAAACTCCTGTGCCTCCTGTTGAGTATTTGGAGTAAACTGTACAGATCCACTACATATGTCTACAAGGTTTAGAATATGTGAAGCACAATGCGTTATAGTCCTATCAGTACGTAAAGATTGCAACAAAGCACACAGAGCAGAACACAATCTCTTGTGTAGCTTCTGTTCAATTGCATATACAAGATGAGGTAATTGAAAGAGTACGTTTAGAACAACATTTGCATAGCAGTTGACACCATAGGGGTTTGACAACTGGCAACTAAGAATATCTCACTCATTGTCAATTTCTTTTGACAACTTCTTTCTTGTCTATCATTTTTTTCTTACAACAACATCACTACACTCCTTTGCAAACTTTTGCTTTGGACAGATAATGTGTTTTTCTTAAATGGGGTACTGTCCTAAATGAAGAACATAAATATTTCTTAATCGATCGTACTCTTTAACACAACTTGGATCAGCACTTACTTTGCTGTTATCAAATGGAACCAATTACAGACCGGACAATGTTATAACTCGAGATAAGGCTACATATGACATTCTTTCCTTCAACACTGTACATACAACATTAACCAAATCTGAATCTACACTTAAACCTTGAGATTTATGAATACTTACAGCACATGCCAGAGAAACTGGAAGCAGTTTCCGTCACACATGTAAGTCTTTTACAAGCACAAAACGTACAATGGAACTTTCAATCTGCTTTAAGCTATCAATCTGATCAAATTTGATTGCTAGTACTCTTTTTCACTCCTGTTAGGAAAGCTAATGAAATCAATAATTTTACCCAGAGCACCATTAACTAATCCTCCCTCAACATTTAAATTTCAATGCAAAATTACTCTACAGTTTCCTGCAAACACTTAAACATTTCTCCAATCCTGCAGTTTTCTAAACAGATTTTTCCAAAGAATTCGATTTTGTTTGCAAACTTTCATTTAGTAATACTGTGACGTCCTGTTCCATTTTGTCTGTGACCCTCAGTTCCAAAATGTTTCTCAAATTTCAGGAATTCTTTGTTGAAAGAGGCACACTCTACTAGTGTAGGCATTAGGCACACAATTGGTTTTCCTTCTTGAATGAAAGTGAACATTATCTCTGCTGCTGTCTTGTTTGTTGGAAACACTTTTTTAAGAAGACAAATTTCTAGCAGACGCTTTCCCTCTTTAGGAAGAACAACTACTCTAATATCCTGCATACTAGTCCCATGTTCAATGTCAGATGCTTGCCGCATATTCCTAACTAAATCTTTGCATTGGAAGTTTAACCAAATATTGACATTTCCTATGCTTCCCAAAGAGTTCTGACCTGTGGAGCAGTGCTTTGAACACAGACTGTGTCCTTTCACAGGTGTAAGTTGCAGTAGACCTCCTAAAACAATGCAGGGCCTCATTTGGATGTCGGTTCAATCAATCAATCAATCACGGCATTTATAGAGCGCGCTACTCACCCGGGAGGGTCTCAAGGCGCTGGGGGAGGGGGTAAGTTACTGCTCGAACAGCCAGGTCTTGAGCTGCTTCCTGAAGGAGAGATGGTCCTGGGTTCGCCGAAGGTGAGTGGGGAGGGAGTTCCAGGTCTTGGCTGCCAGGTAGGAGAAGGATCTTCCTCCGGCGGTGGCTCTGCGGATGCGTGGTACGGTGGCGAGGGCGTGGCTGGTTGATCGTAGCTGGCGGGTGGGCGTGTAGAAGGTCATGCGGTCGTTGAGGTACTTGGGGCCCAGGTCGTGGAGGGCCTTGTGTGCGTGGGTGAGGAGTCTGAACGTGATTCTCTTGCTGACGGGGAGCCAGTGCAGGTCTTTCAGGTGTTCGGTGATGTGGCTGTGTCGGGGGATGTCCAGGATGAGTCGTGCGGAGGCGTTCTGGATGCGCTGGAGTCTTTTTTGAAGTTTGGCTGTGGTTCCGGCGTAGAGGGTGTTCCCATAGTCCAGTCGGCTGGTGACGAGTGCCTGGGTGACGGTCTTCCTGGTTTCAGTGGGGATCCATCTGAAGATCTTGCGGAGCATGCGCAGGGTGTTGAAGCACGAAGATGAGACGGCGTTGACTTGTCTGGTCATCGACAGGGAGGAGTCCAGGATGAAGCCCAGGTTGCGTGCGTGGTCCGTTGGCTTGGGCGCGGTGCCCAAGGGCGGGGGCCACCAAGAGTCGTCCCAGGCGGAGGGTGATGAGCCCAGGATGAGGACTTCCGTCTTGTCTGAGTTCAGTTTAAGGCGGCTGTTCCTCATCCAGTCGGCGACGTCTCTCATCCCGTCGTGTAGGTTGGCTCTGGCGGTGGTGGGGTCGTTGGTGAGGGAGAGGATCAGCTGGGTGTCGTCGGCGTAGGAGATGATGTTGAGGTTGTGTTGGCGTGCGATGGCTGCGAGGGGGCTCATGTAGACGTTGAAGAGGGTTGGACTGAGTGAAGATCCTTGTGGAACGCCGCAGATGACTTCGGTGGCCTCGGATCTGAACGGGGGAG
The DNA here is from genome assembly GCA_963921515.1 of Calotriton arnoldi. Classification (NCBI taxonomy): domain Eukaryota; kingdom Metazoa; phylum Chordata; class Amphibia; order Caudata; family Salamandridae; genus Calotriton; species Calotriton arnoldi. The sequence goes on along the minus strand of CAWUFW010025831.1, from coordinate 11,532 downwards.
GCGGACTCTCTGGGTTCTTCCGGCGAGGAACGAGATGATCCATTCCAGTGCTTTCTCTCGGATTCCGATGTTGCTGAGGCGCTTCACTAGGGTGCGGTGGCAGACGGTGTCGAACGCCGCGGAGAGGTCCAAGAGGATGAGGGCTGCGGTTTCCCCGTTGTCGGTTAGGGTTCTGATGTCGTCGGTGGCTGCGATAAGTGCGGTCTCGGTGCTGTGGTTGGCCCGAAACCCGGACTGCGAGGGGTCGAGGATCCATTCGTCTCGAGGAAGGCGGCAAGCTGTCTGTTGACGGTCTTCTCGATGACTTTGGCCGGAAACGGAAGGAGCGAGATGGGACGGTAGTTCTTGAGGTCGGTGGGGTCCGCCGTTGGTTTCTTCAGGAGGGCGGTAAGCTCGGCGTGCTTCCAGCTCTCCGGGAAGGTGGCGGTGTGGAAGGAGGAGTTGATGATGTCCCGGAGATGGGGTGCGATGGTGGCATCGGCTTTGTTGAAGACGTGGTGTGGGCAGGGGTCGGTTGGTGATCCGGAGTGGATGGAGTTCATCGTGCGGGTGGTGTCTTCGGTGTTGATCGGGGTCCAGTTGCAGAGGGTGGTGGTGGCGGGCGTTGGTTCGGCGGTAGGGTGCGTGGTCTGTGCGTCGAAGCTGTTATGTATGTCGGTGATCTTGCGGTGGAAGAACGCGGCGAGTGAGTTGCAGAGGTCTTGCGAGGGGGTGATGTCGTTGTTTCCGGCGCTGGGGTTGGAGAACTCTTTGACGATGCTGAAAAGTTCCTTGCTGTCGTGGGCGTTGTTGTCCAGTCGTTCTTTGAGTGCCAACTTCTTGGTGGCATGGATCAGCTGGTGGTGTTTGCGGGTGGCGTGCTTGAGGGCGGTCCTGTTGTCTGTGGTCTGGTCGAGTCGCCAGGCTTTCTCGAGAGTGCGGCAGTTCTTCTTGGATTCCTTGAGTTCGTTGGTGAACCAAGGGGTTTTCTTGCTTCCGGGTCTGCTGGGAGGGTTTTTAGTGGTGCGAGGTCGTCGGCGCAGGCGGTCAGCCTCTTGGCGAGGTTGCTGGCTGCTTCGTTTGGGTCCGTTGTGTTGGTGGGTGTGTTCTGGCTGAGGGAGGCGGTGAGCTGCTCGGCGGTGATCTTGCTCCAGCTCCGGCGGGGAGCCTGTTGCGGGTGGTGGTGGGTCGCAGTCTTTCTGAAGCTGAAGTGGACGCAGCTGTGGTCGGTCCAGTGGAGTCCGGTGGCGTGGCTGAAGGAGATGTGCTTGCTGGAAGAGAAGACGGGGTCAAGCGTGTGGCCGGCGTAGTGGGTGGGCGTGTTCACCAGTTGCTTGAGTCCGAGGTTGGCGAGGTTGTCCAGCAGGGCGGTGGTGTTTCTGTCGTTGTTGTTCTCCAGGTGGAAGTTGAGGTCCCCTAGGAGGATGTAGTCGGCGGAGGGCATGGCGTGCGGGCTGATGAAGTCTGCGATGTCTTCGCTGAATAGTGTGCGTGGTCCCGGGGGTCTGTAGATGAGGGTGCCTCGGAGGGTGGTCTTGGGGTCAGTGTGTATCTGGAAGTGTAGGTGTTCGGCGGCGGTGAAGGTCTCGTCGGAGTTAGTCGAGATGCGGATGGTGTTCTTGTGTACGATGGCGATGCCTCCTCCCGTCTGGTTGACGCGGTCCTTCCGGGTGATCTTGTATCCGTCCGGGATGGCTATGGCGATGTCGGGCGCTGAGGAGGCGTTCATCCAGGTTTCGGTGAGGAAGGCGACGTCCGGTGCTGTTGCGTCGAGCAGGTCCCAGAGTTCCACGGCGTGCCTGTGGATGGAGCGGGTGTTCAACAGGATGCATTTCAGGTGGTTGCTGCTGGTGCTCGACTTGGCGGAGGTGGTGCACGTCCGGGGGCAGGTGAATCGGCAGGCTTGGCAGGTGAAGGGTCCGTGGGTGCGTCTCGGTGAGGCTCGGTAGCAGGCAGGGTTCCGGCCGGCATTGAGTGCGGTGAGGGTGGCGGCGTCGTAGGTCCGTCGAGTAGTGTTGCATCGGTGGGATCCAGGGGTCCTGGCGCTGGGCGCGGGCCAGGCGCGGACGGGCGCAGACGGGCTTACCTTTGGCGCACCTTCGGCGCTCCGTCGGTGCTCCCGCTGCGCGCGGCCGCTGCGCGGTCGCTCAGGGGCGTCATAAGTAAGGAGCCTGGAGGGAGGAGCAGCTGGGTGGCGGGAGCGGGGCGGCGAATGGAATCACGGGGGGCGGGGCCGCAGGGAGGCAGTGGCGGGAAGTCCCAGGAGCAGCGGGCAGCGGGAAAGTCCCAGGAGCAGCGGGAAAGTCCCAGGAGCAGCGGGCAGCGGGAAAGTCCCAGGAGCAGCGGGAAAGTCCCAGGAGCAGCGGGCAGCGAGCGAAGGAATCTCCAGGCAGGAGGCGGCAAGGCAGGCAGGAGCGGCAGCAGTGAGTGGGGCGACCAAGCCCTGTGGAGGGCTGAGCGGTCACACTCTGTGGTCCCCTACGGTCCCCTTAAGTAAGGAGCCTGGAGGGAGGAGCAGCTGGGTGGCGGGAGCGGGGCGGCAAATGGAATCACGGGGGGGCGGGGCCGCAGGGAGGCAGTGGCGGGAAGTCCCAGGAGCAGCGGGCAGCGGGAAAGTCCCAGGAGCAGCGGGAAAGTCCCAGGAGCAGCGGGCAGCGGGAAAGTCCCAGGAGCAGCGGGAAAGTCCCAGGAGCAGCGGGCAGCGAGCGAAGGAATCTCCAGGCAGGAGGCAGCAAGGCAGGCAGGAGCGGCAGCAGTGAGTGGGGCGACCAAGCCCTGTGGAGGGCTGAGCGGTCACACTCTGTGGTCCCCTACGGTCCCCTTAAGTAAGGAGCCTGGAGGGAGGAGCAGCTGGGTGGCGGGAGCGGGGCGGCGAATGGAATCACGGGGGCGGGGCCGCAGGGAGGCAGTGGCGGGAAGTCCCAGGAGCAGCGGGCAGCGGGAAAGTCCCAGGAGCAGCGGGAAAGTCCCAGGAGCAGCGGGCAGCGGGAAAGTCCCAGGAGCAGCGGGAAAGTCCCAGGAGCAGCGGGCAGCGAGCGAAGGAATCTCCAGGCAGGAGGCGGCAAGGCAGGCAGGAGCGGCAGCAGTGAGTGGGGCGACCAAGCCCTGTGGAGGGCTGAGCGGTCACACCGGTTGGAAAGCTTCCGACCGCAGGTCAGAGGCTTTCCGACCGACATCCAAGTTTTAAAGTCTGACTGCCTAATTACAAAGAGGGCGGTTGGAGTTTCAACCAGCCGGTCAAACCAACTGGCTTCCGATGGGCTCAAGGACCCCGTCGGGCAGCTGTAAGCCACACATAATCCCTTACGGACGGCGTTTCCGCTTTTGTGATTATGAGGTCGGTTTCCAACAGACTTTCCATGTTGGGCTTTCTGACATGGAAAGCCTGTCGGAAAGCAACTTTGAGGGCCCTTAGCAGGGCCCCCTTCCCTCTGCAGCCTCTGGTTGCTGACCTATGATGCCCCCCTGTAAATCCCTGCACCGTGTGTCCGGCACGTGAGGTACCTGCCACATGGTGCAGGGATTTACAGTAACTCCCATTTCTCTATGGGAGCTTGTGCTGCGGCCGGTTTCCAACCACAACACAAGCTCCCATAGGGAAATGGGAATGTGCTACCGCACCATGTGCGTTCGCATCGTAATTGCAGTTTCGAGGTCGGTCGATTCCGAAACCACAGAGAAGTCGGTCGAAGGCAACTCCCTAAGCGTTTTCCTCCAAATAGGACATTGTATTCTGTTTTTACAATCTGTTGCATTATTAAATGTAGAAAGGCAAACATTAAGTTTGAGACCATGCTCACTCATTGATGATTAGATGCTTTAACATTTTAAGCACTCTGGACACTTCATAGTAAGCTTCACCGGATAACTTTTACTGTTCTACTTTGTTTCCATGCTCCATAGGCAGCATCAAAAATCGATGTAAAGTAATTCCTTTGATATTATGTGAAGCTAATTCGGTGGGTGCTATTACTACATTTGACAAATTACACCCTGTAGTCTTCTGTAGGAAAGCAGTGAGAACTTGCATTAATAAGCTTTCACCTGTGCCAGCATGCCTGCTGATATACAACAGTATAGGCTTAAATTACGTGCTATGCACTCTTTCTTGTCATGGAGGAATTCATGCTCAACTTATTTTACACCTCCATATTTATTTCTTTTTGCTCGTCGTTTAGTTGTGCAACTAACTCTTTCAAATCAATAGTTTCCTGTCTTGCTAGTTACATTGCAGTCTCAACCTCATTCATTGCAATGGCGGCTTCATTTTCAATTATTGGCTGTCTAAGAGGATCTTTACTTAGAGGACCTGAACTTTGGCTACTTTGAGAACTCCCCTTAGCTATCTCAGAAGCAATTGTTTTTTCCTGTTCAATTCATCCTGTAACATTTGCAAATAGTTAGGAAATACTGAACTCTCAAAGCTATTTTTGCAACATTGAAAGAGTCTTCATAGAAGTCAAACTCTCCTAGTATTCTGATTCAGAACGCCAAGGCTTAAAGAGCTCTAGAAGTGCCAAATAGAAAAACTCTCTTTTTTCAGCAGCCTTGCAACTATGATTAATTAGATTGCCTTTCCCATGTCATACCAAACAACCATCACTACCAACTACTGCAAATTTACCTTAATCTACATTTTCAATCACATTGTTTCTATATCTGTAGTTTTGATATTTCATAAAGATATACATTTTCAAGATGTGGACTCTATTTTGAATAGTAGGTGTCCAACATGTTTGTTTTGACAATATCTGTACTTTTTGTTGCAGATGAAGGTGAGCATGGCTTGAAATCTGTGGTCAAAATACCTCCAAACATTTGCAGGATCCAAAGAGCAAAGTTCTCCTGGAGTCTTCATATTTATGTCCTTAATATTATAGTTTGCTTCTCTCAAAAAGTCATGTAAGTCATCCCATGCATACTCTACAAAACTGTGGGTCACAAACCAAGTTGGTGCACCTAAATTTTGTAACATACATTTTAGTTCACCATAACAACAATACCAATATTCTTTGGTGCAACGTTGGCATGCCATCAAATTTATCAAATTGTAATCCAACTTCTCATCTTTTCTATGAATTTTGTTGACAAAGTTCTTGTGGACATATTTTGTAGATTAACTCCTGTCGTAAGAATATGGTGTATGATAGTCCAGGCAATTCACTTTCAAATAAGAGATGAAATATATATGGAATACTGTGATGAAATTTAGCGTCCTCTTAATATAAACTGATTGATCTCTACTTAGCTGTTGGTATTTACACTAGGCGGTCATCATACCGTCCACCTTCTCCAGTTGGATATAGTTGTGGAAAACAGCGAGTTTCTAAACTTTTCTCCCAGACACTCATTGGAGCACCTTTAGCTTGTTTCATCTGGTACAGTTTAATGGCATCCCCCAATACTTCTTTTGAATGCAGTGGCCCAGGGAGCTTTTTCCCCTTGGGCTAATTAGCTCCCGTGAGAGTCAGACTGTCTGCCAGCAACATCAGAAAAATATTGCTGGAAACCATTCCAGGACTCGGGGACTTACTCCCCTGTCCTGTCGAGCCGTATTCTGCTCCTAGGACCCCCTCCCCGGGGCCCACAGTAGTTTTTTAAGAGAAGTGAGGCTGTGTGAACCCCCTCCCTGAGCCTAAGTCCCCATTTCTCAGGGCTGTGTCTTTGAAAAAAGGGAGGGTTACCATACAGCCCCCCTCCCTTAGCCTTTAATGGCCCTGGGGACCCCATCACTCAGGGCCGGCTCACAAACTTTGTCCCAGAAGGCCCACTCCAGACACAGCAGTTTCCCTGTTTGCACTAGCGTGGGCTGGGAAACTTGTGTTTGTTCCTGCCTGGTGTGAACATTTTTGAATCTCCAGTCAAACCGGCGCATACACAAAGTCTGCTCCCAGTGGACTGAAGCTTTAAAAATGCTTCCACCAGCTGGGAGCAGACTTGACATCTGTTTCCCTGCCCGCACTAATGCAGCCAGGAAAACAGACAAGCAGATTGCTCCCGCCTGCAGGGAATAGCATAAATAGCTGTTCCCTCTGGGTAGGAGAAATGCCAGCTCCCTCAGCATGTGGCTGCAGGTACCCTGGGGCTCCCCCGACAGCCCCCTGAGTGTGTATAGATGGTACCCTGTGTGAACACAGGGGTACTCACATATTTAAAATAGAGGTCCCAGGGGATGGGGTTCCTGGGGCAAAATAGGCTGGGGGGCCAAAATAAATAAGGCCCTGGGGAATGGGGTTCTTGGGCCTAATGAGGCTTGGGTAGGGTGGCCACGTGCCCCCGCTCCACTTTAAGGAAAAATATGGCTCTGCAGGATGGGGTCCCTGGGGCCTAATGTAGTCGGGGAAGGGGGCCATGTGGCCCATCACTTTTAAAAAAAATACATCCCATGCAATATTTCATCTAATTATTTTCCTCTGTGTGCGGCAGTGCAAGATCTGTGTATGCTGCAGCCAAGGCTGTGTGTGCCAAGCAAGCGAGTGCAGCACGCAAGCATATACATCTGTGGCAATTACCACTCAAGTTTTGTTTACAATGAGATTGAGAACAAGTGCATTTCACACATATAGCTCTGAGTAATAGGGTCTTGAGCCAGTTTTGCAGTGTGGAGACAGGCCATCATGACATTAACTGTTTATTCTTGTTGCACCTATACGACAGGTTTAGAAAAGGACAGGACTCAGAAGGGAGCACCATTATAACATTTTACTGAATATTCTTGATTGGAGCACTGATCATTTGGTGGGGGAATGCTGGACAACTATATAAGAGAATATACATTTAGCAAGTTGACAATTACATAACACAGTTACATTTTGATGTACAACCTAATGATTAATTTCCCTGCTAAGAGGAAGTGTCTCAAATGTGCCCACCCAGGCCAAACATAGACTGTGGGAAAGGGTGACTCCGACAAGTCAAGTGCCATCACTAGATGTGTGATACATTTGCTTCTCTCTCTGGTCTTTGCCATTCTTCCAGTGCTGATAAACGTCATCAAGATCCAATTTGCTATTTAAGAGGTAGGACTTTGCCAAAGTGATTCTCCTCCATTCTAGTTCTTGATTTAGATTTGATAGTGTTCAAGAGACTAAATCCTCGCTCAAAGTCTGCACTTCATGATTGAAATGATAGAACGTGGCCGACACGGAGCACAATGCAAAACATGCTATTGGTTGGACATTTAAGAAAAGCGAATGGTATATGTCAATAGCACTCAGCAATCCTGAGAAAGGAAAGATAAAATGTAATTATAGTGTACATTTAGCAGCTTGTATATCTGCTTTTGTGACAGACAGATGCATCACGTAGGGCCTGTACAAAACTACGAAGTATTGTGGAAGGCTGACCAAAGAGTAACATAAGAAATACTCAATTACCCTGACTTTCCCTATTTCAGTCATTTTTAATGCACTTACCCCAGAATATAGCAATACAGGAGAAGGAATACTTCAGAGTAGAGGTAGACGAGCCCAGAAATTAATGAGTAGAGCAGAGCCAAAGACTGGCTCTAGCTCTAAATCATTCAACAAACATGATAGAGTATGATAAGGTGTTTTCAAAATTCATGAAAGTATTTCCTTAACACACAGAAATGTTTCACCTTACATTCCTGGCCCTGTCTTAATAACAATGAATGCTACTGAACTAAGACACAAATCCATTATCCTGTATACATCAGTCGGTGGCTTGATTTGAATAATTATAGACGATTAAATCAAAAACACCAAGGTTTCTGTAAAGAGCAAATCCTGCACTCACGTGTTTGAAGGTGGTCTCATATAATAATTAACAAAACTGAGGCTGTGTAAAAAGAAGTATTTTCATTGGATCGCACAATTTGGTCGAGCAAGGATCTTTGTCGTCCAAAAATAAACCAGTATAATCAAAGCCAAACGGCTTGATGCTAGCCGATGCCTTTTGGCTTTGGCACTTCAGTTTTTTCTTTCTGTTTTGGTTTTGCAACAATATTTTTTTGGGTAAGCTGGTGTGCCCTCATCAATCTAAAAAAATGTAAACAACTGGTTAAAGGCAAAAATATTTCTTGGTCTGCAAATAACAGACTTGACTATTTCCTGGCAATGAAAAGAATTACTTTTTGTGTGGCTGTATTCCTTCGGAAAAGGCATCATGTTGTAACGTACAGTGAAGTCAGTCAATGACTTAAGAGAACTGACTCACTGCCCCATAATACATGCTGGAATGGGTGGAAGAAAAATGTGAATGACACAATAGACCAATGGAGAACGCCTTACTGAAAAGCCCTTAACTATGTAACACACATAACTTTCACAAAATCAAAAGGTCTTGGATAACACCAGAGCTAAAAAAGCCAATTGATCTGCCATTTGCTGCTAGCAATGCATTTTTTAAAATGTTTTTGTTCATTTGTAGCTTTCTTATACAGAGGTTCATTCTGAACCTGAATGCTTTGTCGGTTGTGGTGGTTGGGGGTCATAGAGGAGACAGAGAGAGTGCGACAGAGAATATGGCCTGAAAGTGTGTGTATGTGGAGCAAGACTGTAAGAGAAGGTGAGTGAGAGAACGTTTGTCAGTGTCTATATATATTCAACGGAATTATAGTAATGGCATGTTGTGTGCTGTACAAAAGCTGAACAACAATACCCAGGGCCACTGGAATTATGCAGTAGTGAAACGCACCAAATTATGTGACAGGGTTGAGTAAATTATGCAGCAAGAATAGTCAAATTATGTGGCATACTACAGCACATTTTTTCATAGTGCTGCATCATTATTTTATCATTTTTTTACACATGGTAATCCTGTCTTGGCAATGATTTCACCTCATTAGTACCAGTTTAGCAACCAAATACAGAAATAAGTGACTGAAAGATGACTAACTAACCTTTAAGAAGGGCCTTCAATGAACGCAAACATATGTCACAGCGTTTTTAGCGTTTTTGATTTGTTCGAGCTAGAAAAATAATTTTTGGGTTAAAATCTGCAGATTATATGGCAGATGATGGATTATGTGGCAAAACCATAATTATGCAAAAAAAGCAGTGGCCACAGAATCGCATGATTTCAGTGGCCCTGGCAATACCTTATACTTGTGATGTTGCATTGTGCCAAGTGCTTGTGCAAGTCCATCCTGCACAGGTGTAGCCTAGTGATTCATGTGTTACCTAAGAGTGTGTAAAAGGAACAGAAGGAAGCCCACAGATGTAGAGCAGTAGAAGTCTATGCTGGAATTCTTACAGGACAGTCGCACATTTCCTGGCTCCTGTGGAAAAGTAGAGTGCCCGACAAGGATGGTGATGGGATAGAAGTGATATCGACCACTTGGAAATCTATGCCACCCCTCCTCCACATTTGCTTGGAAAGCTTTATAGGCTATTAAATAAACAAAATACTTTTTTGTACAGCTCACTTTCTGAATGGAAGTATTCTGAAATGCTTTCATATGTGATAAATAACAAACAGGATACTCAGTGAAAAAGTATTGAGCAGTATCTCAAATAAACTTCATTTCTTATAGATCTACATATTGCTCACTCACACTCCGTTCTGTGATCTGCATGGTACATGTCAGTCACATGTTCTTTGTAGCAGGCACATTAACCCTTTGCTCTACTTTAGGATGAGCTGAAACTGCCACTAGGCAAAACTCAGCTCTCTCTCCAGCAGGAGCATTAATCACCAGTTATCGTGACACTTTTACTGTTGCATGAAGACTGGTGGACACCCAAGGAAATCTGCAGCACCTGCTTTTAAACCGAAAAGTTATTTTGAACACAGCACCCCCCCACCCCACAAGGTCAGTGCCAGGTGTGACTGCACCAACGTGCTAAAGTCTGCCCTGATTGAACACGCACAGCAACAGAGCAATGCCATAAACAAATCTGAGGAATCCATCTTAGGTTATCATTTGAAACAAAGAAAACATTTAAAAAGCTGTAAAAAAACGGCAATATTTACCCGGCTCACAGTCCGATCTCAAAACACAGCAACTTCATAATTTAATTTTTAGCAGCCTTGACTAGAGGCCGTTACATACCTGAATGTATAGCGGACGGAGGAGGTGGGTGGGTCACGGGGAGAGAGAAAACATGGCCTGCACTATTGGGAGCAGCATGTTTACAGTGAACGTCCTAAACTGCAAGTGGAAAGCAGCTCCGATTCTACAGTGCGAACAGCTGAAGTACAACAAGAGCTTACAAGCATCAAACCACCATGAAACAATACAGTATATAACTGTTGCCTGCTCCAGACTCTATGACATTCCACAGGCACTAACCTGAAAATCCATAACTAATGCTCCCTCGCATTGTAAATGCACACTGCACTTCACCACCAAGAAAAAGAACATACTTTTCATGGTGCTCCCATTTTAAAGGCCATGACTGGTGAACGGTCTAAATCTCGTGTGAAGCAGTGACGTGTGTGCTTTGTAAGAGTGTGTGCACGCTCGGGAAAGGCCCTGTGCACGCATGCGTGTGCGCAGCTTACAGGTAACAATGGGCCCAAGGGGATGTGGTCCCTGGGGCCTGTTAAGGCTTTGAAAGGGGGCCCCCATGTGTCCCTCGCCCATTTGAGAAAAAAAAAGCCATGGGGTCCCCGGGGTCTAATAAGGATCGGAGCAGGGGGCTCCACGCAGCTGCCTACCCTTTAAAAAAATACAGCCTTAAGGATGGGGTATATATATATAAATATATATATATATATATATCCATAGACACGATTCCACCCTGGATGCCGAACACAACGGCGGGTGCTGCCGTTAACGGGGGGTGAGACCCGTTTCTGTTCCACAACAACTCGCCACACTTCGGAGCACTCGCGGGGTAGTTAAAAATGATTTCTCATGCAGACGCGTTTCGGCGTGATGCTTTCTTCAGTGCGGTAAAATCATTTTAATATTTACACAGCGGTCAGTTCTTTTAAATGTCCAGCTATTGCCACTATTGGTGGAACTGCAGCCACTAAGCAACGGCATCTCGTTGCCCCGACTGGAACACACTGCGTCGACTCTCCCATCGCTTGCCTCAAGGACTCAATGTCCCATAAGCCATCTTACTCCAATGAGCCCAAGCGGAGCCTTTCACAGTTAGTACTCCAGGTAACAGCCTTTTGTTATAACACCACTGTGTTTGTAGCCCTCGCCTCCCGCTGATCACGATGCATATGGAGATGGTGCTCCCATTTTAAAGGCCATGACTGGTGAACGGTCTAAATCTCGTGTGAAGCAGTGACGTGTGTGCTTTGTAAGAGTGTGTGCGCGCTCGGGAAAGGCCCTGTGCACGCATGCGTGTGCGCAGCTTACAGGTAACAATGGCCCCAAGGGGATGTGGTCCCTGGGGCCTGTTAAGGCTTTGAAAGGGGGCACCCATGTGTCCCTCTCTCATTTGAAAAAATACAGCCATGGGGGATTGGGTCCCCGGGGTCTAATAAGGATCGGAGCAGGGGGCTCCACGCAGCTGCCTACCCTTTAAAAAAATACAGCCTTAAGGGATGGGGTGTATATATATATAGCGGCGGCCCCCTACTGCAGCTGTACAAACCTCAATATGTCTGCGAAGCGGTCCGTGAGAGGAG
>CAWUFW010025830.1:0-39924 GCA_963921515.1 Calotriton arnoldi | reverse complement strand
AGAGACAACTTACACTCCCTGCAATGCAAGCACGTTCCATGGTGGGATATCTGGCTGGCTGGGTGGGAAGGGGGACTTGCAGCACTGACCATAGTCACCAGCACCTCCCCTCACACCCCCCCCAACACAAACTCCACAGTACCCACCTGGTAGAATGCAATGCCCTCCATCCTAACACAAGATCCCACAAAGCACCACCACCCTGGGTTATGTTGTGTGAAGCACAGGGACACTCTTGGGACTCTTAGCCAAACAACTGCCAGGACAACACTCCCAGCCATCCTGTCAGCACAGCCAGCCCACCCCACAGGGAAGCAGAGTCAAAAGGAAGGAAGCATGGGCATGCTGGGAAGGGGGTGGAGGCAATAGCATGATGGGAGTCGTAGTCACAGACATTGCTCAGCCTCACAACTGGCCCATCAACACCACCCTGAACCATGCTCACATCACAGGGAGTGGAGAAGGACTCACAAGATGGCTGACACTGGCTACTGCTGTGGGGAGCACAAGGCCCTGCTGCCAACTGTGCACCAACAAACAGCAGGACACCACTGACTGACATCCTGAGAGACAACTTACACTCCCTGCAATGCAAGCACGTTCCATGGTGGGATATCTGGCTGGCTGGGTGGGAAGGGGGACTTGCAGCACTGACCATAGTCACCAGCACCTCCCCTCACACCCCCCCAACACAAACTCCACAGTACCCACCTGGTAGAATGCAATGCCCTCCATCCTAACACAAGATCCCACAAAGCACCACCACCCTGGGTTATGTTGTGTGAAGCACAGGGACACTCTTGGGACTCTTAGCCAAACAACTGCCAGGACAACACTCCCAGCCATCCTGTCAGCACAGCCAGCCCACCCCACAGGGAAGCAGAGTCAAAAGGAAGGAAGCATGGGCATGCTGGGAAGGGGGTGGAGGCAATAGCATGATGGGAGTCGTAGTCACAGACATTGCTCAGCCTCACAACTGGCCCATCAACACCACCCTGAACCATGCTCACATCACAGGGAGTGGAGAAGGACTCACAAGATGGCTGACACTGGCTACTGCTGTGGGGAGCACAAGGCCCTGCTGCCAACTGTGCACCAACAAACAGCAGGACACCACTGACTGACATCCTGAGAGACAACTTACACTCCCTGCAATGCAAGCACGTTCCATGGTGGGATAACTGACTGGGTGGGTGGGTGGGTGGGAAGGAGGTCTGGCTGTCAACCAAACACAATCAATGCAGACCATGTTCACACCCCAGAGAATACATAGAAATGCCCAAATAATGCAGGACAATGTGCCACACCAATATCAACCCCTGACTGTGACGACTTAGGACAATACAATGTACAGGCCCGCACCCCGAGGCACAGTCACAACTGTCAGGTGTGTCAACCACTGATGCCTGCAGAAACATGACATACATTGTTTGTGTCTCCCAAAAACAGGTGATGATAGGGACACAGCAGCAGACGCTGAGGAGTCCCAGTCCCAGGCTCAAGAGGATGCCGAGCTCACTGGCGTCGTACAGCCTCTGTCCTCCTCGGACGATGAAGAACAACCTGGCACATCCGGTGCAAGTCAACATGCTGCACCAGCAGGACCACCAGCTGCAGCACCAGCAGGTCCACCAGCTGCACCCCCTGCACCCACCCCTCCAACGACTGTCACCACGAATACCATCCCTGCCGACATGGACAGAATAAGGAACAACACCAGCGCAGTGACCCTGGACCAACCTGGGGCCATGGACACCACCACCACCACCAACCCCCAAGGTGGACCAGGGTTATCTGTGCGTGCAACTGCACACACTGCACATGTCAGCAGGGGTGGTGGGAGGGGTGGGAGACAGAGGTCGCTGCTTGCAGACGTTGCTGGTGTGCATGAAGACCCACAACTGGTACGCATAGCTGATGCGTGCCAGTCCAGCACCGGAGAGCTCAGCCAGGTAGTGGGGCTCCTCAGAGACATCAAACAGCAGCAGGCTGCCCATCATGCCCGCTTGGACTCCCACATGTCCCAGAGTGGAGTCACACATGTCACGTGTGGACTCCCACATGTCACGTGTGGACTCCCACATGACCCGCGTGGAGTCCAAGTGGGATGTACTACATGAGATGACGGCGGTGCACAGGGACATTTTACAATGCCTCCGCCAGATGAACAGCAACCAGTCCACACCTCCCTGTGTGCCAACAACATCTGGTACCGAACAAACTGCAACTGCCACAGGGAGGGAGGAGGACTCTGGCGGAGAGTCCCCTGCACCGCAGCAGCCTGCACTTGAGGGCCCCCAAGAAGAGGGGTCGTCCGAGGAGGGGAAAGTGAGAGGCTGATGGCCAAGCGCAACTCCCAGGAAGCCTGAACCTGTTCTGGATTTTCGCCTTTGTGCACAGACTGTTCACCCTGTTGATGGCAACACTACTCCCACACATTGCATGGGGAGTACAAGTTGGAACAATGTGTCAGACAACTGTGGCCCCGATACTGGGGATCCTGTCTACCTGGACTTTCTATTCATCTAGGAACTTGGGATTGCAAGATTCATGTACAGCACAATCCATCCTATGCACTATTATCACAATAAACACACTAATACACCATACTTGCCTCTGTCGTGATTCCAACGTGGGTGCTGTTATGGGGATGATGAACTGCAAAATTACACAGTGTATGCGAACTGCAACAGCAAGGACAACACAGGCATGTGAGTACAGGCAACGTGACACATATGAGGGAGACACACCACCAGGGCTACACAACACATACACACCTAGGCCATCTGACTCATTGCCTACACTGATGTTGCCAGGGAAGACGGTGCAATGCACAGACACCACACCCATTCCCAGTTGTAGTCAAGTAGCCCACAGGTGCAGTAAGCAAATGGCACTCAAATGTGTGACCACAGACAACGCACATCACTAAGTGAAGCACAGGTTTATTACACAGTAGCAACATGCCGTAACCACTACAGATGCAAGGTAACCCCACCTGGTAGCGGGCACACAGTCAACAACTGTAGACAGAAGGAAGTCCATGGGTGTGGCGCACATCACCTGTAGGGACACAACAGCTACCAGCCTGGATGTGCAATCACGTCGTCGGTGGACACAGTTGACCAAACGAATCTGAAAGTACCCTGTGAAGGACAGAAATGACACACAGTCAAAAGCAATGCAGTACAGGACAGAACAGCAAAACTCATGCACAATACATGTTACAAGATACCCACCCAGAACCAAGTTAGCATGTCAACACTGTTGGGGAGTACAGCCCACCTGTCACCACACATCGCAACACACATCCTGTCAAGTAGCCCATGGACACACTCCAACAGCACCAGAGCACCACCCACACATCATGCCAACTCACATCATTCACATGACACCTCAGGATACTCACATTCAGCTAAAGAAGTTGGTGATGAGCTGTGTGCGGACATCACCATCACCATCATCATCATCATCGTCACTGGCATCGTGGTCCAGGCCAGGATCCTCCACAGGTGGCGGATGTTGGTCATCGTCATCCTGGATGAGAGGCAACTCCTTCCGCACTGCCAGGTTGTGGAGCATGCAGCAGACGATGATAATCTTGCACACTTTCGCAGGGGCATATGGGAGGGACCCTCCGGTCTTGTCCAGGCAGCGGAAGCGGCTCTTCAGGAGACCAAGGTCCGCTCAATCACTCTCCTGGTCCGACCATGTGCCTCATTGTAGCGCATCTGGGCAGGTGTCACAGGGTTCCTGAGGGGTGTCAGCAACCACGGCATGTTGGGGTATCCCGAGTCACCTACGGACAGACAAGTGCACATCAGCTGACTTGGAAAAGTGGGCGGAATACTACAGATCAGATCACACACAATGGCACAAAGTCAGTACACACCGACAAGCCAGGCACGCTGGTTCTGCATCTGTGCCATCAACCTGGGGATGCGACTACTCCTCATCACAAAGGCATCGTGTGCTGAACCAGGGAAACGGGCACACACGTGTGTGATGGTCATGTCTGCAAGACACACCACCAGTGCATTGACCGAGTGGTAGTGCTTGCGGTTCCTGTAGGCCTGCTCCTGGGCCTGTGGTGGTACCAAAGCCACATGTGTCCCATCAATGGAGCCAATGACATGCGGCATCCTCCCCAGGGCATAAAAGTCACTCTTCACGTCAGTGAGTCGTCGCAGTCTAGGGAAATAGATGTACCGGTTCAGGAAGAGCAACATTGCCGCCAAAACATCGCGGAGCACACGGCTGAACATGGTCTGTGACATCCCACCAGCAGACGCCACAGTATGTTGGAAGGTACCGGTGGCAAAGAAGTGTAGGGCTGCCATCACCTTCACCTTGGGGGTCAGCGCTGTAGGATACGGCCGGCCAGGCTGCAAATGTGGGGACAACTGCACTGCAAAATCCTCAATCAGCTGCCTGGTGAAGCGGTACCGTCGGATGCTGTCCCGTTCCACCATCGTTGCCAGGTCTGGGAATGGCCGATGGACAGCAGGAGCCCTGCAGTGCAGAGGAGAAGTAAGCAAGATCGTCAGTCACCCCACATATGCGGCATTGAACACACTCAAGATCCCAACATACATCATCATGAGGCACAACTACATGAAGTGTGCAGTACCGGAACGACATTTATGGTACATACATGGCCAACATCTGTCAACACGGTCCTACAGGTGGCATCAATTTGTCCCAGGTTGGCCCATTGGATATCATGATGCTGTGTCACAGTCACCCCCAGTGACATGTGAGGACAGATGTGCCCCAGGCACCACAGCTCAACGACAGGCACATTCCCAGGGACCCTGTAATGCCACATGGACACTGGCATCACCTGGAGTATCATGTGTACACCACAACAAAACAAACATGACCCCCACAGGTAGTGGCCACACTTGCCATGGCAGGAGAGCCATGGACGTCTGTGACACACACGCACAACATCAGAGTCCATGCACACACAACGTGGATGTGGAGACTGTCTCCCATTGTGCACATGAAATCAGAGACATTGTAAACACTACATGCACAAAGACTGTGGAGGGCCATCACTATTGTGCCACTGGGACACCCTGGCTCAAACATACCGTCCCACATGGGACTCACGGGGTATGTGACATGACATACACAAACACCACTGTGAAATGTGACCATGGCACATGCACAGATATGAACAGTTGCACATCACAGTGGTCACGTACACGTAACACCCATGATCCTGTCCCCATGAACACGTGCACAGCCTGGGGGTGGCTGCCCACAGGTGACACCCACAGGACAACATGTACACCAACATACACACAATAGGAAATGCAGCCTTACATGCCTTATGATAAGGTTTGGACAGGCTGTCGTGATGTAGGTGTGCCCCTCACTCCCTGGGAGCTATCTGTGGCTGGCATATGTCCATCTGAGACAGGCATGCTGACATATGCCAGTCACATGTACAGTGATGCGTTGTACTGCAATGGACCGATCGGTGCCTCCGGCCGGCCCATTGCATTCAATGTGTGCGGTACGCGTTGTACCCCTGTGCGCGTTGTACTGCAATGGACCGATCGGTGCCTCCGGCCCGGCCCATTGCTTTCAATGTGTGCGAGTACGCGTTGTACCCCTGTGCGCGTTGTACTGCAATGGACCGATCGGTGCCTCCGGCCGGCCCATTGCATTCAATGTGTGCGGGTACGCGTTGTACCCCTGTGCGCGTTGAACAGCAATGGACCGATCGGTGCCTCCGGCCGGCCCATTGCTTTCAATGTGTGCGGGTGCAGCGTTGTACCCCTGTGCGCGTTGTACTGCAATGGACCGATCGGTGCCTCCGGCCGGCCCATTGCATTCAATGTGTGCGGGTACGCGTTGTACCCCTGTGCGCGTTGTACTGCAATGGACCGATCGGTGCCTCCGGCCGGCCCATTGCTTTCAATGTGTGCGGGTACGCGTTGTACCCCTGTGCGCGTTGTACTGCAATGGACCGATCGGTGCCTCCGGCCGGCCAATTGCATTCAATGTGTGCGGGTACGCGTTGTACCCCTGTGCGCGTTGAACAGCAATGGACCGATCGGTGCCTCCGGCCGGCCCATTGCTTTCAATGTGTGCGGGTACGCGTTGTACCCCTGTGCGCGTTGAACAGCAATGGACCGATCGGTGCCTCCGGCCGGCCCATTGCATTCAATGTGTGCGGGTGCAGCGTTGTACCCCTGTGCGCGTTGTACTGCAATGGACCGATCGGTGCCTCCGGCCGGCCCATTGCATTCAATGTGTGCGGGTGCGCGTTGTACCCCTGTGCGCGTTGAACAGCAATGGACCGATCGGTGCCTCCGGCCCGGCCCATTGCTTTCAATGTGTGCGGGTACGCGTTGTACCCCTGTGCGCGTTGTACCTCAATGGACCGATCGGTGCGCACCCATTGACAATGGGCTTGCCTGGCAACGGACGCGTATTCGAATATTCGAGCGAGTCGGTTGCTGGAAAATCAGTTGGTCACCCACAACAATGTTGCAAAATCATGTATGTCATGAAGTTGAAATTTTGAAGGATGCTGTGGGCGTGTTTTGGTGCTGCTATTCCATGGATTGGCCATATTCAGAAGATGCAAACGACTTGGACCTATCACTTTGGACACAAGGGACAGTATCTGCCTCTCCAGCACATATATATTGCTGCATGTTCCCCTGAGAGCCCACTTGCCTGCACTACATGCTCCAGGACGACATCTGCCACTGCACTGCTGCTGTCTCTGCCCCTCTGGACCCTGCAATGGCACGTACTGTGGAGAGAGCCCCAGCCTTCAGCCTTGAAGAGAACCAGGCCCTGCTGGACAGCCTACTTCCACAGTACAGCAAGCTGTATGGGACACCAGGGGAGCAGGTGAGTGTTCTGTGCACTGCCTTTCTGAATGTGCATTTTGTCTGACTAGCAAGGCTGAGAGTCAGCACACCACTGGCTAGCAGGCTCACTGAGTAGTTGTCACCCCCATAGTGTGTAGTGACTTGCACTGGACAGGTATGGTGCAGTGACAGTGCTTCTGAACAGGGTTTTACTCCCCATGCTATGATACCATGTAGTGACTTCTGGAAAACTGTCCATGGGCAGCCGTGCACTGCCTGGGTACACCATGTGCCCCTGTGATTGCGACATGTATATGCAACTGTGTCATGCACGGATATGTTGCATGTGTAGTAATGTCCTTATCACTTTGTCATCCTGACAGGCTTCTGCCCATCGGAAGCATGAGATCTGGAAGGACATCGTCCGGGCTGTCCGGTCCGTGGGGGTCTACAAGCGCCGGATCCGCAACTGCCAAAAGAGGTGGCAGGACCTTCGGGGCTGGACCCGGAGGATTGCACGGGTCCAGCTGAAGCTGTCGCCTCCTCGCAGGAGGGGCGGAACACGGACCCTGACCCCCACATGCTCAGGATCCTGGCGGTGGTCTTTCCAGACCTGGATGGGCAGCTGAAGGCCAGAGAGCAGCAAGGAGGGGGTGAGTCAAAGACTGCACTGTGTACTCTGTCTAACATGTTATGTGCCCTCCTCGGGCCAGGTTGAACTGCCACAGTACAGCAGTCATGTTGTCCAGGAGCCATGTCCCTCTATTGTGCACTGCCCACTCCTCATCTGATACCCAGGTGTGGCCCTTACATGCAGGGAATTCTGTCACTTAGGACTGTGTCCTTGCAGTTTGCTTGACTCAAGGTGGGAGACAGCATCTGTTTCCCTGACTCTGTGGTGGGCATCATGGGTGGGTCCATTGCTTACACAATGCCTGTATTCTGACATGTATTCAGCGTGTTACTTTGATCTGTGGTCCAATTGCTGAGCTGATCCACCACATGTGGCTGGGGTACCTGGCACACACCCATGCTGCGGGTGGGAACAATGTTTGGGCCCCAGGAGTATGTATATGACGTGTGTCACACATACTTAGCCAGCTGCCTACAGTCCAGGGCTCATCCCTCATTCATGTGGGGCTGGACAGTCATGCCTACTCCAGGCCATACAATACACTCTGTACTCCCACTCCCGTGTATCAGAGGACACATTGTGCACAGTGATTTGCCCCTCAGGTGTCTGCCTCTGTGTCAGTGTGCTGTGGATTAGTCGCCAGGACTGCTGTGGAGTTTCTTGGTAGGGGCTCAGCATGCCACTGGAGATGTGACCATAGGAGACGATACTTGTGTGACACATAGGTGTCTGATCAGCTGCCCATGCAGACTGGGGCATGTAAATGTGAAGTTCAGGCAGCTGTTCCCCATGCACAGCAGAGTGTGAGGGCTCAGGTTCAGAGGGTAGTGTCACAGGTCTCCCATATGTCCAATAGGTATGACCTGGACAGATGAGGGTTAAGAGGATGTGTTGTGGGGGGATGTACATGTGCACTTGTGCAGCTCCAGGACTTGCATTCCCCATGACCTACTATTGTGACACAGTGCAGAGTGTTGTTGTCTGGCTGCAAAGTCATACATCACTGAGACAGTGATGTATGACTTTGCAGTCATGCCTCCGCCATGGCATGTGTCTACTGATTGGTGATCCTGCAGGGGAGTGACATGTGCTACATGCACACCATAGTGGCGCTGGCTATCAGGACATGGGTGCATCATGGTGTCTGTCGCTGGTATGCATCACATGCATTTCCTATTTGACTCTGGGCATCCCTTACATCCGTAAACCTGTACTGACTCAGTGGCAAGAGCTGTGATGTGTCCACACCGTGTCCTCTGCACTGTCCAACTACTGTGTACTTGGTGCATGTGTCAACACTGGGGTGTTGCAATCCAACAGACACCAGACAGATGGGTGCAAGGCCATGTGGGATGTGAGTGCCATGCTTGGCATCAGACTGACAATTGACTTCTCCTGTTCAATTAGGGCACTTTTAGCAATGCACAACTAATGATGCCAGGGCTTGCTCTGTGATGTGCTGTGCTCACAGTGGTGTGTGCGTTATGTGCAGGTGACTGATGTCTGTCTGTTTCCCCATTGTTTGCAGATACATCCACGGCCACGGAAGGGGACAGCTCCACGGACCAGGAGGAGCCGGAGAGCCAGACTGGGTCAGCAGCCGAGGAGTGGTCGGAGGGACCCAGTGGCACGGAGGGCGAGGGGAGCCACACCGAGGAGTCCTCAGCAGCATCCACCTCAGCTGAGGACCAGAGCAACTCGGAGGATGACTCCCTTGTGGAGGCGGGTGTCAGCAGCCACCACACCCCAGCTAGTGTTGCTGTCCCCGCCACCACCAGCACCACCACCGCCCTCCCATCGGCTCCCATTCCCCAGGTCCGTGGAGGCTCCCATGTCCGGGAGCGTGTCTCCTTTGGGCCAGGCACCGCACCCCCTGCCCCTGTGTCCCCTGCTGCCCTGAGTGAGGAGTCTGTGTACCTCCTTCGCCAGCTCCATGTAGGGCAGACAGCCATGCTGAGTGTCCTCCATGCGCACACCGCGCTGTTGACTCAGCTGGTGTCGTTCATGGAGGGCATCTCATCGGGCATGTCTGACCTACAGAGGGGCAATAGGTCCATGGACTCCTCCCTGACGGCAGCAGTGTCCCTCCTCAAACGGTCCCTCACCCCTCCTGCCTCTGCTCCATCCACACTCCCCAGCACCTTACCCATCCCAGGCACACACACACTGGCACACACCAGCACACACACATCCAGCACACTGACACACACGCCAATGACAAAACGCACACGCACGCACATTCAGGGGACTGAAGCCAGACTCACAGGGGATGGGGCCCTGGAACACACACACGCATCCACATGCACTGCGCAGTCCTCAGTTCCCTCTCCCTCCAAAGCACCCTCCCTTGCCTCACCTGCAACCCCAAAGTCACAGCAGCTCTTCCTCTGTGACCTCGGCCTCTTCCCCACCGATGAAGCTGCTCCAGCATCCCGGGGGAAGAGGAAGCCCACCCACACGGAGCAGAGTGCCCCTCGCCCCCGGACACCCTCCCCCAGGCGCAGACGGACTGAGGCCCCCACCCGCAAGTCCCCCGGAGTGCTAAGAGCAAGACCCCGCCACCGCCCTGCAGCTCAGGCACAAGGTCTCCGTCCTCCATCCCTCAGGCCCCCACTGCACAGGTGCCCCCACCACACCCTGCCCCAGGTTCCCCCACCCACAGATATACCATCCCCAAGATGCTCCGGCCTTCTCCCCCTGCCACTTGCTCTCCCAGCACCACACCCCCGCTGCGCTTGTCTGTGCCACTGATGTGGTGAGGGTGTCCCCCCCTCTGTCCAACCCACCTTGCCTGTTCCCCATTCTCCTCCCCTGGAGGTAGGCACTGCAGTGGAGTCCACTACCGCCCTGTCTGACTTGGGCACTGCAGTGGCGGACCTGTCCACCCCATCTGCAGGGTCCACTGCAGTTGTGCCGGCACCCACGACATCTGTGTCATGCCCCCAGTTGTGCCGGCACACACCATGTCAGACACCTCCACTGCAGTTGTCAGTGGCTCTCCAGCACCCACCACCCCTTCCCTGACTCCCCCTGGTGAGCCCTGATCCTGTCCCTGCGGTGCCTGGCCTGCCCCCGGTTGCCCCTCCTAGTGGATTGTCCCTGGTATTGTGCAGGCATGCGTAGGGTGACATCTGCCAGTGTCACCCTGTTTGAACTTTGACAATGGACTGGCCATTGGCCTTTGCTCTTTTTCAGGACTTTGTTTGGCCTCAACACATATGCTGAATAAAGCAACTTTCTTTTCTCTAGTGCTCATGCTTCAGATGTACATGTTGTTGGTGCAGCTAACCATGCCCTTGCTGCAGTGATGGTGATATCTGGTCTCATGATTATGAAGTGTTACTGTGCAGGAACCCATGTGGTCCAGGGGAATGTGTCCTATCATGTGGTGTATCCATGTCATCAATAGCAGCATCTGAGGGTGTCATGTGTTCAGTATTTGGCAATGGGTTTCCTACTTACATTGGCAATTTCATATCTGTGGCTTCCACCCCTGCACATCTGTTGTGCCTGCCATCGTTGCATTTGTCTACTTCCCTGAGCGTGTTGCCATCTCCAGTGGACATGCAGGTTTGGGCATCAATGGGGAGGGACTCATCCGTGTAGTCAGTGCAACATTGCTATACAAGTGTGTTGGATCTGTGCTGATGATTCCGTTGGCACATCCATGACCAGGCTGATGTGATGGGAGCCCTCATTTGGTGCTAATTGTTGATTGTGTGACCAAGTGCTCAGCTGACATGATGGGGCCCTACTGAGGCAACATATGGCACAGCTTTCCTCACACAGGAGTGGAGTCCCCTCATGGCAGTGTGTACACGTGTGACATTGCCTGCGCCCAAGGTGTGTGTTGTATGTGCATGTCTGTGTGTTCACTTCCATTCATCTGCGCATGCTGTGATCCCTAGTGTTGTACCTGTTTGTGATGCTTGCTGACTTGAGCTATGTTCCCCCAAAGTCTTCTCCCTGTGTTCTCTGTGATGTGGGTGCATGGCACATTACTGGTCATCAGGGTGTCACCCATAGGTGTGTTTGCTGTCAGGGCAGAGTTTGTGTGCTGACGCAGATGGGTCACAGTCAGGTTTCCCTTTGGCACTTGTTGTTTGCCCCTGTCATGTGATTTCCAGTTTGTGTTATCTTTCAGTGATTGTGACACGTTGTGTGTGTGACTGCTGGCACTCCTTAGGGTCCGGGCTGCAATGTTGGTTGTTGTCTATGTGTGTTCTTTGTGGGTGACCTTGGCTTCTTCATTGGTGTGTGACTGTGGCTGGGATCCCATTGGTCGGTGTGGTATTGCCGTCATGTCCATGTACAGCGTAGTGTGCAGTGTGTCAGACATTCAGGAGTCTTGTTGAGTGTCCATGTGTGATGTGTTTCTACACCTTGGTTCCCACCCACCACCCTGGAATAGTAATGGGTGCATGTGCAATGTCACCAGTGCATGTGTACTTCACTGCTGCACATTGTTGGAGGTCGAGGGGTGTGGTCTTGAGTGTGTGCAGATGAGAGTTGTTGCCCGGCTAGTCCCCTGCCTCCATGTTGGCCTTGGCTTACTGGCCATGCTGATTGATTTGTGCTTGTGTAGGTGTGATGGTAGTTAGTTGCTCAGGACACCTGACTGTGGTTCACAGTGTGAACGACATTTAGCTTTGTCATCACAGTGGTATTTTTCTTCAGCCCAGGGTCACCACATTGTGGGGGCCCTGGGGGTGGTGCTGTGGTGTGTCTGTGACTTGCTGTGTCAGTTGTTGTTCCTACGTGCCTGTGTGACATGTGTGTTTTGTGCTCCCTCTCACCTGTCAATGCCTGCTTGCCCACATAGGGGATTTGGATCCATGAGTTACCTTAGTGTGGCAGTGTATGCACATCTGTATGATTGGTATTCAGCTCTCCTCATGTGTTGTGTTGTTGCCTGGGGACACTGGCACCCCCACCCCTCACCTGCTGTGTATGATGACAGTGTTGGTCTGCCTGTTTGTGTTTGTGCATCTGCACCACTGCATTGGCATATCTTGGGTGTGCCATTGGCTGTATGTTGTTTGGTGTGTTTCCCCTGCTGTCCCTGGGACTCCTAGGTCATCGGTCAGCACAGTGATCATGGTTTGTGTGTCCCATTGCTGCCATGGTATGGTATCTGTTCACCTCACATCTGCTGTCTCCACAGGGTATCTGCATTTGTGTGCCCATTGGTGCAAATATGTGGTTCTGCATTCTGATGGTCACTTCTGTCATTGTGTCATTGATGACTGTTGACGGTCTCAGCCCCCATGGGTGTTGTTTGTCTGCACATGGCCAAAGGAATGTTTCATTTGCACTG
Organism: Calotriton arnoldi; assembly: GCA_963921515.1. Taxonomy (NCBI): domain Eukaryota; kingdom Metazoa; phylum Chordata; class Amphibia; order Caudata; family Salamandridae; genus Calotriton; species Calotriton arnoldi. The sequence goes on along the minus strand of CAWUFW010025830.1, from coordinate 27,137 downwards.
CAGTATTTGGCTCCCCCAATTTATGTTGCAATGGGACACATACACTACTTTGCCACAGATGAGTTTTTGGTTCTGTGACCAGGAATGATCCATGCAGTTTGGCAGTTGCAGCTCTTTCTTTGTCAACAATTACCTTTTGGTCACTGTGATGATGAGGGTGTAGACCCCATTGCCACAATGGTCAAAATGTGCTTCAGCTATGGACCCCACACTTACCTTTTGGTCACTGTGATGATGGGGGTTTAGACCCCATTGCCACAATGGTCAAAATGTGCTTCAGCTATGGACCCCACACTTGCCTTTTGGTCACTGTGATGATGGGGGTTTAGACCCCATTGCCACAATGGTCAAAATGTGCTTCAGCTATGGACCCCACACTTGCCTTTTGGTCACTGTGATGATGGGGGTTTAGACCCCATTGCCACAATGGTCAAAATGTGCTTCAGCTATGGACCCCACACTTGCCTTTTGGTCACTGTGATGATGGGGGTTTAGACCCCATTGCCACAATGGTCAAAGTGTGCTTCAGCTATGGACCCCACACTTGCCTTTTGGTCACTGTGATGATGGGGGTTTAGACCCCATTGCCACAATGGTCAAAATGTGCTTCAGCTATGGACCCCACACTTGCCTTTTGGTCACTGTGATGATGGGGGTTTAGACCCCATTGCCACAATGGTCAAAATGTGCTTCAGCTATGGACCCCACACTTGCCTTTTGGTCACTGTGATGATGGGGGTTTAGGCCCCATTGCCACAATGGTCATGGGCTGCTTGCATTGTGGGTGCCACACACATATATGTGTGGCACATGTGCTAGGGGGTCACATTGTATGTTCAATGTCATGTTCGGTGTTGTAGGCATTTGACACAGCCTGCTCACACGCTTGTCATGGTGGTGGGGGTATGTCTTAATCTTGCATTCCCTAGGTTGTGGTGTGCTTGTTGTGTCATGCATTGTCCATCCTATGAGTGGGGGTGGTAGTAGTGGTAGGCATCCAGCCCCCTGGCTAAGGGTGGTAGTAGTGGTGGGCATCCTGCCCCCTGGGTGAGGGTGGTAGTAGTGGTGGGCATCCTGCCCCCCTGGGTGAGGGTGGTAGTAGTGGTGGGCATCCTGCCCCCTGGCTAAGGGTGGTAGTAGTGGTAGGCATCCAGCCCCCTGGCTAAGGGTGGTAGTAGTGGTGGGCATCCTGCCCCCTGGGTGAGGGTGGTAGTAGTGGTGGGCATCCTGCCCCCTGGCTAAGGGTGGTAGTAGTGGTGGGCATCCTGCCCCCTGGCTGAGGGTGGTAGTAGTGGTGGGCATCCTGCCCCCCTGGGTGAGGGTGGTAGTAGTGGTGGGCATCCTGCCCCCCTGGGTGAGGGTGGTAGTAGTGGTAGGCATCCTGCCCCCTGGGTGGGGGTGGTAGTAGTGGTGGGCATCCTGCCCCCTGGCTAAGGGTGGTAGTAGTGGTGGGCATCCTGCCCCCCTGGGTGAGGGTGGTAGTAGTGGTGGGCATCCTGCCCCCCTGGGTGAGGGTGGTAGTAGTGGTAGGCATCCTGCCCCCTGGGTGGGGGTGGTAGTAGTGGTAGGCATCCAGCCCCCTGGGTAAGGGTGGTAGTAGTGGTAGGCATCCAGCCCCCTGGGTGAGGGTGGTAGTAGTGGTAGGCATCCTGCCCCCCTGGTTGAGGGTGGTAGTAGTGGTAGGCATCCAGCCCCCCTGGCTAAGGGTGGTAGTAGTGGTAGGCATCCAGCCCCCTGGCTAAGGGTGGTAGTAGTGGTGGGCATCCTGCCCCCTGGGTGAGGGTGGTAGTAGTGGTGGGCATCCTGCCCCCTGGCTAAGGGTGGTAGTAGTGGTGGGCATCCTGCCCCCTGGGTGAGGGTGGTAGTAGTGGTGGGCATCCTGCCCCCTGGCTAAGGGTGGTAGTAGTGGTGGGCATCCTGCCCCCCTGGGTGAGGGTGGTAGTAGTGGTGGGCATCCTGCCCCCCTGGGTGAGGGTGGTAGTAGTGGTAGGCATCCTGCCCCCTGGGTGGGGGTGGTAGTAGTGGTAGGCATCCAGCCCCCTGGCTAAGGGTGGTAGTAGTGGTAGGCATCCAGCCCCCCTGGCTAAGGGTGGTAGTAGTGGTAGGCATCCTGCCCCCGTGGGTGAGGGTGGAAGTAGTGGTAGGCTTCCTGCCCCCTGGCTAAGGGTGGTAGTAGTGGTGGGCATCCTGCCCCCTGGCTAAGGGTGGTAGTAGTGGTAGGCATCCAGCCCCCCTGGGTTGGGGTGGTGGCGCGCATTCAGGCCCCTGTGTGCATATGTGGCATTGGTGATGGGCATCCCGCCCCTATGGTGCTGCTGGTGTAAGTATATTCAGATTCCCAGTGTATGTGTGTGATGTGTCGTGTACGTGTTGTATGTGTTTTGTGGTTGGTGTCTGACTTACCTTCTGCGCCGTACGCGTCCGTGCCTGTTCCGGTAGTAGATGTAGAATATTGGTATGATCGGGACGAAGGGATTCATGGTTGGTTCGTGTCGTTCGTCCTTCTCGTTGCTTCGCGTCGTCCTCGTCGCTTGGCTTCGTCCTCGTCGCTTCGCTTCGTCCTCGTCGCTTCGCGTCGTCCTCGTCTGTGCTGTGTTCGTCTCGTAGCCGTGGATCGTGTTGTGGCGCGATTCGGAGCTTATGTGCGCCTCTCCCGGATGCTTTGACGTGCCGTGCGTAGCGACGGGTTCGGCGCGTACGGAAAGCTCATCGTACTTGTCCGGCCGGACGGGGCTGCATTTTCCCTTCCGTGCGACTCGATTCGGCGTTTCCGGATTCGCCTCGGTCGGAGAACAGGACCTGGTTTGGGTGAGTACGGCTCGGCCGGGATTTTTGCTGTTGTGCGCATCGTACTTGCTCGTTCGGTGTGCTGTACGGATCGGTCGGGAAACTGGCTTTCGCATGGCTTTTTTCCCGACCGAATAGTATTGGGTGCGCCTCCGACCGAGATCGGAATCGGCCCCTCAATGTCTAGAATAGCCAGACATTGAGTATCTCTACAGAACGATTTACCCTCTATAATGTGGGCAGAATCTCTCACATATGATCTTAGACCACAAACTATCGGGCGCAAAAAGCAATCAACATATTTACTTATTGGTTGCAGAAGTGAGTCTATACTGCTAACTATTGGTCTCATTGGAGGATTGGTGTTACTCTTATGGACCTTAGGTAGGCCATACAATGCCGGAATCTTAGGTTCCAGATTGTTCATAAATTTGAACTCATCTTCACAAATCCAAAGATTATCCTTGGCTTCAGTCAGAAGTCTTATACATTCTCTGGACACAGTTGTTAAAATGTTGGCATTTACTTGCTCATAGTGTTCTGCCACATTTAACATACTATACATTCTATTTTCATAGTCCAGAGTATTAAACACGACAACACCTCCTCCCTTATCTGCTGGTTTTATAGTCAGGTTTCTATCTTCTTTCAGGGAGGTAAGAGCCTGTCGTTCTTCCTTGCTTATATTATGAGTAATAGATCCAAAAGAACCATTAAGAATACTAGCAATACCACTCTCTACTGCTTTTTCAAACACTTCCACATTTTTGCCCACCATGGCTAGTGAAGGGGTAAATGAAGATTTTGGTCTAAGACCAGATACATTGACATACTCTCGGGTATCACGATTCTCAAAAAATCTTCTAAGTCTAACCTTTCGGAAAAAGGCACGCAAGTCCTTTTCAAACTGAAATTTATCAATTTGTGTCGAAGGAACAAAACTAAAACCTCTACTTAAAATATTAATCTCTGTAATGTTAAGGTGTCTATCTGAGAGGTTAATTACTGGTGCTCTGTCTGGCGCCAGTATCGTTGGTTCCTCGTGCGCAAGTATTCCTGTGGAGGAGCACGAGCTAGTTGCCCTCTCCCTGAGTTCCCGTTGTATCTCTGGGTTCTCCTCGGGCGTGAATCTAAAAAAGACCCACATTCTTTCATATTACCTCTGCTAACCATTTCCTCCCTGGAATTATTCTCATCCTCACTGCTGGAACCAGAGGTCTCTGAGAATGTCACCTGTTTATGTGTATTGGTGTTATTGGTATGTATGTTTTTTAATTGTATCAATTATATTGGATCACATTTTGGTCTTTTTAAAAAAAACTTTTATGATGATTGCTCAATGTATTTTTTATTATTAGTAAACATTGTACACTGATATGTTTGCTTATTAAAATTTGTATCATTTTTATTTGAATTTGCCATTTGATTTTTCTATTCCCCTGAATGTGGTTGATACATTGGTGACATGAGGTGTTTATCATAAGTGAGGTTTTATGTATGTGTACTTACCCAAAGGGGGTTCTTTCTGACTAAGGTCTAATAGCGGTGATAGCAGAGTTATTGTTAACCCCCTAAGTACCAATATGATTAACCACCTTCCAAAACACCCTAGGGTCTTTCTGCCTGCAGGCCAAAACCAGCCTCTCCCAGGAAACCAATTGGATCTTTTATGCCTGTCATTTTGGGCGGCCATATACTCAGCTTTACACTGTTGGACTTTACAGCAATCCCTTGGTGTCTCCTTCAGTGCCTTATGTAAGTCTATCGAGGGCTTTCTACAGGATGGGTCAAACCATTTTGCCTCACGGTTAATAGGTCTAATTGTCTTCATAAGTAGCTTACAAACTGTCGACCCCAATAGGAGAAATTGAATAACCACAACTCGCTGATTAGCAAATGAAGAAAGAAAATTACACAACATGTTAGGATGGTTAACACACTGGTTTGACATGAGGGCCTCCATATCAGCATTCCACCAAGCCAGCGGAAGCCATTGGACTTGACAGCTAAGGATGATGAAGACAGACCTTTAACGCCACTTTCACCCTTATGAGCCCAGGTCTCTTGAAGAAAGATAATATCGCAGTTTTGAATAAAAGTGACCCATTTTTCGTTGCTGGCTTTACTTAGTAAGCCGGCGATATTCGAGAAGAGTAATTTCACCTGATGAGTAGTTTCAATGATACTCACTGACTTCCCCATTACGAAATATGTACCACAATCTTCAGAAAGGGATAGGGCAGGCATAATTTACAGAGCCCACACTAGAACTGGACCAACCTACATGCTGGCCTGTACCTCGACTAGTTTCCTGGGAAGCACACACATTGTTTGTATGACCGGCACTGAGTCAGTCAATATCGGACAGATCCCCCAGGGGTGCAAAACTTTTCTGAACATACATATTATAAAGTTGTGGCCGAGCTAAATTAATATAAGAGGAGCCCTCCCGGTTTAGAAGTTGATGGGCAAATATTCCATAAAAATAGCCAAGAGGCAGTATCTTAATATTGCCAGGCTTGTGTTGGTCTTGGGAGAAGTCCCTGATCAAGCTCCCTGCTATTCTCTGGTTTCTAAAAGTAATCATGACACAGTCACCCAAACAATTTTTACACATCTTCCCCACCCAGCCCACCCTCCTTGCCATGAGCAATTCATTGAATAACTTATCCTGACACCACACATTTCCATGGATCCAATGGATCGATTTGCGGATTAGGTCCTCCATAGACTCAACTGACTCTGGACATAGGGTTGGCACATCAGCTAACACAATAACAAAGGGGCAAGCCACTGGTGGTAGATCACACCTGGAAAGAGAGCCTGATTCCAGGACCAATTTTCTACTGGGTATACCAGCATTTCCAGGTACATTAAATGTCCTTGCACCTCATGAGTTGGCAATGAGCATGTTGTGGCTGGGTTAATCTTGCTGATGCTTTCGGGTGGCCCAGAATTCAGGTTGTTCCTCCCTACCGGCAATGGAATGGCCTCTTGCACCACTCTAATCAAGGTATTACCAGCTGTCAAAAAGTCAGGCTTAACAGATTCAGAGTTCTGCCTGTGAAGAAAGTCCAATAATTTCACCTCAATAGACTGCAAGCGATCGTACAGGCCTTGCAGCTGGAGTCCAGGAAAGCTTCAATCACCTTACCAAGTTGGTCCAACTTACCCCCGATGCTCTTTATGATAAGGCAACAACTATTTGAAGACACATTCCCAAAAGGGCTCGGTTGATTTACAGTAGCACTTTGTTTCCAGTTAGCTCCTCATTTCTGTTTGGTGCTTGAAGGCTTAGCAGGTTCGGCAAGTGCCCAATTTAGGGAGAGATCACCTTTCGTGGGCAAGAACCACTCTCTCAAACTTGGGCTTGCTCCTGTTGACTCTGGGTATCTTCGCCCAAGTTAACTTCTTGGACCAGCTGACTTCAGGGAAAAGAGTGTAATGTATCCATAACTCCACCATCAATAGGTGCAAGAGACAAACTTCTTTCGACATTAAGAATTTCTTTTTTAATGGTACCCACTGCCTTTTCGAGGTAACCATCAAGTGTGCTAACCTTTTTCACTGCAGAAGACCCCTCTATGTTAGAGTCTAATTTGAGCTTAACCATCCTTCCAAGACCTTCAAAAAGACAATGCATAAGAGTGTAATTTGCCCTCAGGGTGCATAGACTGGGGGCGGTGGGTGCAGAGAATAAACAGTACCTTTAGTGCAGGCTCAAGAGGAGTGCCCAGCCCACCTCTTCCGGGCTCTAACGGGTGCAGACAGGCCTGCTCTTGGCCTGCTCTTCTCCCGGGCCACACCCAGGTGCCAGGTGCATCCCACGGGACACGCTGATGAAGTGCGCTTTATAGCGCTGCCAAATTAGCAGCCCCAAGGCATTGGAGTCCGCTCCAATGGGGCTCCTACAGCGAAGCAATCAGGTGAAAGTGGGCTGGCATCCTGCGGGGTGCACTGCCGAAGTGCACTTTGTAGCGCTTTATATTTAGCAGCCCCAAGGCAGACTGGAGGTTGGAGACCGCTCTAATGAAGCTGTAGTGTCTTGTGAGTGCTCTCCCAAAGATTTTGCCATGGTCCAGCAAACTGCTTGTGTGTGCCACACATGCCCCAGTCGAAGTGAAGATTGATGTTTGGCATATGTGTAGTCAAGCACCACTCCAGCCAGAGTGAATCTTTTGTAACAAAAGCCTCACTGGGAAGTTTACTCATCATTGGCAGGAACCGACTAGTAAGGCCGTAAAAGAGGTACTGCGTCACTACGCAACACTGAGCTATAAATCATCCAGTACAGAGAATCCCTGAGTGCCAAGGAAGCGGAACACTTTTCTGACGCAAAGAAAACCTAAAAGGCAGTAACAACCAGGTATGGAAAATGCAACAAGCCGTGACAGCCAGGTGCAAGAGAACGCTGTGAGTAGAAGGGGGAGACATCCATTACAACGCAGGCATTACATCGTAATGCCTTTACAACGCAGGCATTACATTGCAAGTGCCATTACAACACATGCCATTACAACGCATACCATTACAACGCATATACCTTTACATCGCATGCCATTACAACGCATTTTTAAGGTAAGTTTTTTCTTTTTTTTACATATTATTTTTTATTATTATGTTTTAATACCCAGGTATTCATTTTAATAATTGGGTATTCATTTTGTTTTTACATTGAGTATTTTTAAAATAATATTTATCTTATTTAAAAAAAAAAAATTATTTTTAAGAGGGATTGACAGCCAACCCCTGGGACTGGATGTTAGGGAAACAGGGGTTTTGGGTGGGGTAGTGTTTTAATACCCAGTTATTACATTTATTTATTAATCATTTATTTTTAATATTATTAGTATTTTTAATACTTATTTCTATTTTTTTATTTTTATAGATTTAAAATCAAATATTTTTTGGTTTGACACCCATTCCCTGGGACTGGATGCTAGGAAAACAGGGGTTTTGGGTGGGGTAGTGTATTAATACTCAGGCATTAATTTTAATACTCGAGTATTTATTTTTTATTGTTAATAGATTTTTAAAAAATGGTATTTTGTACGATTATTACAAATTTTAGTATTAATTTATAATAAATGTTTAACAAATTAAAATCAATAAAATATTTAATAAAATAATAAATAAAAGGTAAACATGTTTAAGTCAGAGTATATGTAGTTAATTATTTAAGAGTAATACAAATATCAAATATAGATATAAAATAAAAAGATAACACAAAATGCATTTGTAAAAAGTGTATTTAATTTATTAAAAATGTAAGACATTCAATATAAATGTCAAAAAATATTATAAAAATACATTTCAATTTTTATTAATTTTTAAAAATCAACATTGCAACTGACCTGTACGAATATTTTTTTGTAGGTTTTCCCACGGTTTCCCATTGAAATCAATGGGAGAAAATGTCTCTTTTTTCACTTTTACTAACACAGATAACGTTGCCGGTTGTATGTAACTTTCTACAGTTGGTGGAGCGTCGTGGTCAAGATTGGATGGAAGGAAGAGCTGCGCTCAGGTAAGGCAATTTAAAATTTGGAAAAATAGTTTGTACATGGCTAAGTTTATTGTAAGGAGAGAGGAAGGAGGTAGTTAGAAATAGAATAGTATTATGTTGTATGTTTTGAATGTATCAACCCACATTTTCATTCCTACGCAGGTCGCAGTTGTAGGCCGACGTCAAGTTGATTGCTTTCTTGACACTTTTGGTTTTAGAATTATTTTTTAAAAGAAGGCTTTATGTAAAAATAAAAATAAAAAAGTGTAAAGAAAGCAATCTTTTGTAAATATTTTTAAAGGGTTGTTTAAAAAAAAAAAGTATTGCGTTACCGGGTTTTTTAGAGTAGATGGAAGGTTCAAGAACACAGATGGCATGGATGGAAAATCGATTGTTTGGACTTTTTAGAAGTATTGCTGATTGGATTTGTAACAAAATGGTCGATTACTGTGGATAGAGGATTGCATCGATGGATTACTTGTTGCAACTTTTGCCCAAAAACTTTATTTTTTGGGGATTGTTTTTTGGGATGCGTTTTTTTGTTGGACACAGTATTGTTTGCAGCACTAATTTTGTTGAACAATATGGCTATGCCAAACTGTGAGTCAATTTTCTAAAGTTTGACTCGGGTTATGCATTTCAACATGGTGTTTGGATTACTTTCTCTGGATTTACGTGACTGCACAAGACTCTTGGTGAAATGTGGAATTTATCTTAAGTACAAGAGCCGAAGAAAGAAGACAACTTAAGGTAGGAAACCCGACTTTTATTTTAAACTTAAAATGTAATTTTGTAAAAAGCCAATTGAATTTGTAAAAATTATTTTTCAAAACAGGCAAGTAAGGTTGAATAGGGGTTAGTGTAGATTAGAAATGTAGGATGTGTGCAATATTGTCTAGTTAGTCTGAAGCCACCATCAACGAAAATTGTTCAATTTGACTCAATAGTCGCTCGGACATTTCTTTTGTTCTTTTACAGGAGTTGTAATTACGTGGGTTCAGACTATCAGTCTATGGTAGCGCTATTCTCATTTCTTGGAAACTTTGCTCCTTCAAAATTTCCAAAAAATGATACAAGTTTGGGTGAGGTTTTCCAATAGATTTGTTGAAGGAGTAATGCCATCCCTCTATGCTGTATGGCATTGCTTGTTTTTGCACCTCCCTCTAAGGGCCCGATTCCGATCTCGCTAGGAAAGCCCTCCGTATGACTCGGATCCGGAGGGCTTTCCGAGCGAGACGTGCTCCGGGAGTCCGAACGAACGAGTACGATGCAGCCGTATGCTCACGGACTCGGTTCGCTCAGACTCCCATTGAACTCTATGGGAGCCTGTGTACAGACGCGTACACAGGCTCCCATAGCAGAAAAGGGGTGGGGAAAAGCGTTCACCCTGTGGCGGGCACCCCGTGGTGCCAGCCACACTGTGCATGCTTGGATCGGGGGGACCCATGGGCACCCCCCGTGATAGATTCGGAGGGCCCTGTGTGAAGCGGGGCGTGGTACGGCCCCCCAAAGTACGCTTCCGACAGCCGTTTCCTCTCGCTGAGACTGAGGCGAAGCGGCTGTACGAATCGTGCATCGTACTCGCTCGGTCGGAAATCAGCTCCATTGCGTGGCACGAATCGTCTACAAACGAGACGTACGGAGCGGTTCGGGTCCGGAAACGATTCGGTCGGCGCATACGCGATCTTTGCATCGTACTTGGTCCTTCGGACCTGTGTACGATTCGGTCGTAAACAAGGGCTACGAATCGGATCCGGTAAAGCCAAATCCGATTCGGAGGCCTTCCGAGCGAGATCGGAATCGGGCCCTTAGTAGGTCGTGTAGCAGTTCCACCACTCCACATGAAATCATGGTTTCCTCCTGCGACCTGACCTGCTTAGATGGCCAATCCATGTGTCTTCAAAATAATTTAGTAGGGGTGCCAATTTGTCATCATTTGTTGAAAAATAGTCAGATTCAGTAATAGATGTGTAGTATTCATCTACACAGTCAGGAGGAACAAAGCAAAGGGTTGTTAGTTTTTTTAACTCGAATTGCAGTTTACAGTCTGATATGTAAACCTCAGTTAAGGATGTTTTTTTAATTTTTCGCCAAAGTGCCTGTGAAAAGTGAAAAAAACATCCTTGAATTTGGGTTTCTGGATACCTTTTGGTGGTGGTGTTAATCATGGGTAATTCAAAGTCAATTAACACTTTTCTAGGACTTTTGTTCAAGGTTTTAGCTTTTACCACTGATAAAAATTCAGTGTATGTTGAGGTTTGTTTATCAGGGAGTAAGCTGTACACTAAAGGTACTACTGTTTTATTAATGTAGGCGTGAATAGTCTATATTTGGGTGAATGGATGTGGTGTAGATTTAAAAGTGCCATCCATCATCCAAAAATCACTAGTCTCTAATTTCACGAGGTTACGGGTTGTGCTAAATATTAGTATTCTTTTCAGAGGGTTTTTGTTATCATGATAAAGAAAGGTTTCATTAGTAATGATCCAGCGGGTTACTAGCAACAAGCATTCATACACAAAATACTCACCTGGGCCCATTCATTCACGCTAACTAATAAACACCGGTGGTGGGAATCAGTTGTACTCTTTATCATACTCCCTGCTACCAATTACCTTTCCTGATTGAAGAGTAATGACTTACCAATGGACCTTTGACAATTGGGGATAAAAATGAGATCATACAAATACAATTTCATAAAACACCTGAAATAACCACTGATAAATGTTTATCTAAATTATTTAGCAGAGTAATATACAAGCCACATGGCACTTAATCGCATATCAAGGAGGAAATACACTATAATATCACCTATTAATCACAATGACGGTCCCTCAGAAAGGAGAAGATAGAGACAGCAGTACAACTAAAGATTACGCATTTATAGTTACCTAAAGGTGTGAAAACCAAACCCCTTGGCCAAGGAGTTGGAAAGGGTCCAGGAAAGATGAAGACCAAAAGACCTCCGGACCAGCTTCAAGGCAGGACAGGTGACCTCTCTACCAACGACGCCTGCGTCGTTCCCCTCTCTGACACTTCGTTCCTCCTCGATTCTTCCGTGTCTTCTTTCTAATGGAATCCGCTGCCCCCACCTCAGGACCTCTTCGGACAGCGGTTCAGTCTGCAATCGATCAGCTCGTTCTGTGTCAGCATCTGAGCCTAAGTGCCTAGTCTCTCTAATTAGCTAATTCTATATCTATTATACCCTTCTACACCCAGGTACCTCCCATAAATGTTTAAAAATGATGGGCGCACTACTTCTGATTGGACAGGGACAGGGGGTTGATCCTCACACCATGCCAATTTAATTCAATTTCTTTAAGCCCATTGTTTTAAAATACCGCCCCTCACAATTAATACATTTGCTTTATTTCCCACCCGTCTCACAACAAATTTTAATATAAAGTGTATACAAAATGTTTCAATTGGTAGGACATTTCAGATGTACAGTGAAGGTGACCAACGGGTCATGTCCTTGGATATCTTCCAAGTTGACTTCATCGCTTTGTCTTGTTAGTTTCAGAGCGCATGCGCAGGTTCCATGGCTCTTGAGCTGCTGTTCAGTTAACCCAGGCCCAATTTACTGAACTAATAGAAATCAAAGAAGAAACATATTAAAATTAAAAATAAAATGTTTCACTGTATACCCCCTACTTCTACTCTAGTCCCATTTAATTATAAAATCTATCCCGCATTAGTAGCGTTAGAATACTACATTATTAATTGCAGCAACGCGAAGGCTTTAGCATGTGAGAACATAAAGCAGCCATTTTAGCATACACTGCGCAGAAGCAAAGATTCCCTCCAAGCAAAGAAAGACGTCATACCACGTGATATGGTTGACACATGCGCAGTTGAGTTCACGGGCTTTAGCGGCCATTTTGGATTAGACAAGGATTACTTATTAGTTTTAAACACATAGTCAAGCGTCTCTCGGATAAGATGTAGTGTTTGCACATTATTAATAATGACATTACACAGTTTAATACAATTAATTAATACTGTGAGAAGATTGCTTACAAGCAAGTCTCATTGTGAGTCCTTGCTCCATCAGTAACAGTGACAGTTAGTTCAGGAGGAATGTTAATATCAGAGTATGTCTGGGGTGTTCCACGTAGGGGGTTACTTGCCTGTTTTTTACGCTGTATAATTCTGTGTAAGTTTGGGATTGTAGGCATACAACTTGCTACATGCATAGGAAAGTTTTGGGATACCTCCCTCAAAACTGAGCCACAGGGTTCATTGGAGGTGGATGCAGGGTCTTTCATTTGATTTATGTTTTCTCTATCCTCAATCTCCGTTGCAGAGGCAGAGTGGTTATGCTCTGTGGTCCTTTCAACAGTGTCACCAAGAGTAACCGATCTGCCTGTGCAATGGGATGAGTAATATTGCACACACCTCCAATGACACCTGGGCTCAGTTAATCTCTCCTTACAATAAACGTAGCCACTGTACTTTATTAACCTATTGCCTCGGTTGGATTTCAGGTTTGTTGCTTGTCTCCCAGTTGCCATTTTGATTTTTGACTGAAAAAGAAAAAGAAAAATGTTAGAATTTTGACCATTTTTATTGATTGCATCCTGTGAAATAAAAAATGTAAGTTAATTGTTTATTTATTGCCAATTGTATTTTGAAATGACATGCTGTTTATTAGATTGTTTGCCTTTTATTATGCATGGTAAGATTACGTGCTTTTCTTTTGTTGTTGAGTCCTGCAAAAAGAATATGAGGCTTTTATTGTCTTTTTCTTGTAATTTTACTCACCTTTTCAAGGTTTTTATTGTTTATTTGCTCGTCCTTTTGATGGTTTGGGATTTTTTGCTGGTGGTTGGGTTCATTATGGTTTCCACAGTTCTGGTTGTTGTTTGGTTTGTCTGAAAGATAAAGATGAAATTTGTTGACTTTTTTGTAAATTATCTCTGGTTAGTCTGCTTTTGCAATTTGTTATTTGGCTTTTAAAGTGATTTTTGTTTTGCTCTATTTTTTTAAACTTATGCAAATTGGCTAGTTAGTTTGGGCTGTTTCGCGTGGGCTTACGAATAATTTACCTGTGGAAGGCCTTTTGATTTTTAGTTACTGCTGGAGAGATTTGGTGAAAGTTCAGCTTCTGGTTATTCTTGGTTGTTTGTTTTTGCAGAATAAGTAAATCTATGATAAAAAAAAGTTATTTGATTATATGTTCAACTCTATAATGAATATGTTGTTAGAAGAAGCAAATGTCAATTAACTTGCATTTTGTACATCATCACTTTTCAACTCTTTCCAAGAGTCAAGCACGTTTTCATGTTAGATTAGTAATTTTGCCCACCACCACTGTCCAGCACCTTCCCTGAGGCAATCACTTGGCGGAGTTAGAATAGTAATTTAGCCCCCCTCCACTGTCCACCACCTTCCCTGAGGCAATCACCTGGTGGAGTTAGAATAGTAATTTTGCCCCCCACTACTGTCCAGCACCTTCCCTGAGGAAATCACCTGGTGGAGTTAGACCCTTGACCTCTGGGTAGGTCGCCCCCCCATCCGCACAGCGCCACCTGTGCGTCCAGCTCCCTGCTGCTGCTGCTGATCTGAGGCCCTCCTCCACTCACAGGCTACCACCTGCGCCTCATCCCTGGTGGCCAGTGGTAGGCCGTAGGTAGGTTCTTGTCGTTGTGAGCGTCACTGTTACTGTCTTTCCCCTCTATATTTGTGCCCCCACTGTTTTTCCACTGTTTTTGCCCTTCCGTTCTGTGCCCCCATGCTGTGACTGTTTTCGTTCTGTGCCCCCACTGTTTTTCCACTGTTTTTGCCCTTCCCTTCTGTGCCCCCACTGCTGTGACTGTTTTTCGTTCTGTGCCCCCACTGCTTTTCCACTGTTTTTGCCCTTCCGTTCTGTGCCCCCACTGCTGTGACTGTTTTTTGTTCTGTGCCCCCACTGTTTTTCCACTGTTTTTTGCCCTTCCGTTCTGTGCCCCCACTGCTGTGACTGTTTTTCGTTGTGTGCCCCCAGTGTTGTGCCAGTGTTTTTGCCCTTCCGTTCTGTGCCCCCACTGCTGTGACTGTTTTTCGTTCTGTGCCCCCACTGTTTTTCCACTGTTTTTGCCCTTCCGTTCTATCCCCCACTGCTGTGACTGTTTTTCATTCTGTGCCCCCAATGTTTTTCCACAGTTTTTGCCCTTCCGTTCTGTGCCCCCACTGCTGTGACTGTTTTTCATTCGGTGCCCCCACTGTTTTTCCACTGTTTTTTGCCCTTCCGTTCTGTGCCCCCACTGCTGTTACTGTTTTTCGTTCTGTGCCCCCACTGTTTTTCCACTGTTTTTGCCCTTCCATTCTGTGCCCCCACTGCTGTGACTGTTTTTCATTCTGTGCCCCCACTGTTTTTCCACTGTTTTTGCCCTTCCGTTCTGTGCCCCCACTGCTGTGACTGTTTTTCGTTCTGTGCCCCCACTGCTTTTCCACTGTTTTTGCCCTTCCGTTCTGTGCCCCCACTGCTGTGACTGTTTTTTGTTCTGTGCCCCCACTGTTTTTCCACTGTTTTTTGCCCTTCCGTTCTGTGCCCCCACTGCTGTGGCTGTTTTTCGTTCTGTGCCCCCACTGTTTTTCCACTGTTTTTGCTCTTCCGTTCTGGCCCCGACTGCTGTGACTGTTTTTCATTCTGTGCCCCCACTGTTTTTCCACAGTTTTTGCCCTTCCGTTCTGTGCCCCCACTGCTGTGACTGTTTTTCGTTCTGTGCCCCCACTGCTTTTCCACTGTTTTTGCCCTTCCGTTCTGTGCCCCCACTGCTGTGACTGTTTTTGTTCTGTGCCCCCACTGTTTTTCCACAGTTTTTTGCCCTTCCGTTCTGTGCCACCACTGCTGTGACTGTTTTTCGTTCTGTGCCCCCACTGTTTTTCCACTGTTTTTGCCCTTCCGTTCTGTGCCCCCACTGCTGTGACTGTTTTTCATTCTGTGCCCTCACTGTTTTTCCTTGTTTTTGCCCTTCCGTACTGTGCCCCCACTGCTGTGCACTGTTTTTCGTTCTGTGCCCCCCTGTGCCCCTTTTGATTTCTGTACCCCTTCGCCCTCCCGTTTCCCGCCGCTGTGTCCCCTGCGGCCCCGCCCCCTCGCTGACCACTCGCTGCCCCTGCCTCCCGCCTCCCAGCTGCTCCTCCCTCCCACCTCCCCATATATGGCGGCCTAAGGCAAGCCCGTCTGCGCCCGTCCGCGCCTGGACCGCGCCCAGCGCCAGAACCCCTGGCCCCCGCATCCGCCACGAAGACCACCTCCGATACGACGCCAGCACCCTCATCGCTCTCAACCCAGGACAGACCTCCACCTGCTTCAAGGCTGCCCCGAAACGCACCCATGGTCCCTTCACCTGCCGGAACTGCAGCTTCACCTGCCTCGGAGAGCCCGAGACTCCCGCCAAGAAGGACCTCAACCATCTCCGGTGTATCCTACTGAACACCCGCTCCGCACGCAAACACGCCGTCGAGCTCTGGGACCTACTCGACACCTCATCACCGGACATCGCCTTCCTGACAGAGACCTGGATGAACGAATCCTCCGCACCCGACATCGCCATAGCCATCCCCGACGGCTACAAGATCACCCGCAGAGACCGCACCAATGGAATCGGAGGAGGAATCGCCATCGTCTACAAAGACACCATCAGGGTCTCGAACAGCACCGACGACACTCTCAGCACCGCCGAACACATGCACTTCCAGATCCACACGGATCCAAACACCACCGTAAGAGGCACCCTCATCTACAGACCCCCCGGACTCCGACCCCAGTTCAGCGACTCCATCGCCGACTTCATCAGCACGCACGCCCTGACCTCCACCGACTACATCCTCCTCGGAGACCTCAACTTTCACCTGGAGAACAACAACAACAGCAACTCCTCCACCCTGATTGACAGCCTCGCCAACCTCGGACTGAAACAGCTCGTCACGACGCCGACCCACATCGCCGGACACACGCTTGACGCCATCTTCTCCTCAAGCTCCCACGTCTCCTTCAGCCACACCTCCGAACTCACCTGGATCGACCACCACTGCATCCACTTCACCTTCCGGAAACCCGCCGCACACCATCGCACCCTACAGATCCCCCGCAGATGCTGGAGCAAAGTCACCGAAGACCAACTCCAGACAAACCTCGCACTCAGCCCACCCAACGACCCCTCCAACCCCGACGCCGCCGCCCGCAATCTCAGACGATGGATGGACGACTGCGCCAACACCTTAGCCCCGCTGAAAAAACCAACCTACAAAGACACAAGCAAGAGAGCCAGCTGGTTCACCCCAGAACTCCTAGCATCCAAGCGCACCTGCCGGAAACTGGAGAACAAATGGCACAGCGAGAAGACGCCGGACAGCCGCGCAGCCCACAAAGACGCCATCCGCAACCACCATCACCTCATCAGGTCCGCCAAGAGGACCTCCTTCAAAGACCGCCTCAACAACAACTCACACAACAGCAAGGAGCTCTTCAGCATCGTGAAGGAACTCTCCAACCCCAGCTCCAACGTCAACGACATCCCGCCGTCGCAAGCCCTGTGTGATTCCCTCGCCACCTTCTTCCACCGCAAGATCGCCGACATCCACGACAGCTTCGACTCCCGGACGACCCCAACAGGCCCCGACACATCAGACCCGCCGCACCCCATCGGCCACGACCCCCTGACAGCCTGGGTCAACGTGAACACCGAGGACACAATCAAGACCATGGGCACAATCCACTCCGGCTCCCCAACAGACACTTTTCCACACCACATCTTCAACAAAGCCGGCAGCTCCATCGCACCCCACCTGCGCAATGTCATCAACCTCTCCTTCGAGACCGCGACCTTCCCAGAGAGCTGGAAACACGCCGAGATCAACACCCTACTCAAAAAACCCAAGGCGGACCCGAGCGACCTCAAGAACTTCCGGCCCATCTCCCTGCTTCCATTCCCAGCTAAGGTCATCGAGAAGATCGTCAACAGACAGCTCACCCGCTACCTCGAAGATAACAGCATCCTGGACCCCTCCCAGTCAGGATTCCGCAGCAACCACAGCACCGAGACCGCCCTCATCGCCGCCACAGACGACATCAGGATCCTGCTGGACAACAGCGAGACGGTGGCCCTCATCCTCCTGGACCTCTCCGCCGCCTTCGACACTGTCTGCCACCACACACTACGCACACGCCTCCACAACGCAGGGATCCGAGACAAGACCCTGGATTGGACCACCTCCTTCCTTTCCGGCAGAACCCAGAGCGTCCGCCTCCCCCCATTCCGATCCGAAGCCTCCGAGATCATCTGCGGCGTACCCCAGGGATCTTCCCTCAGCCCGACACTGTTCAACATCTACATGGCTCCACTCGCACGCATCGCCCGACAGCACGACCTCAACATAATCTCCTACGCCGACGACACTCAACTGATCCTCTCCCTCACCAAGGACGCCCTCACCGCCAAATCCAACCTCCACGAAGGAATGAAAGCCGTCGTCGACTGGATGAAGTGCAGCCGACTTAAGCTGAACACAGACAAGACGGAGATCCTCATCCTCGGCTCCAACCCATCAGCCTGGGACGACTCCTGGTGGCCCCTCGTCACTAGGGGCACCCCGACACCAACCGACCACGCACGCAACCTGGGAGTCATCCTCGACTCAACGCTCACCATGACCAAGCAAGTCAACACAGTCTCCTCCTCCTGCTTCAACACCCTCCGCATGCTCCGCAAGATCTACAGGTGGATCCCGACAGACACGAGAAGAACAGTCACCCAGGCCCTCGTCAGCAGCAGACTCGACTATGGAAACGCCCTCTACGCAGGAGCCCCGACCAAGAACATCAAACGACTGCAAAGAATCCAAAACGCCTCTGCACGCCTGATCCTCGACATTCCACGCCACAGCCACATCATCCCCCACCTGAAAAACCTGCACTGGCTCCCCATCGACAAGAGAATCTCCTTCAAACTCCTGATCCACGCACACAAGGCACTCCACAAAACCGGCCCAGCCTACCTCAACAGTCGACTCTCCTTCTACGTTCCCAACCGTCAGCTCTGCTCCGCCGACCTCTCCCTGGCCACCGTCCCGCGCATCCGGAGAACCACCACCGGAGGCAGATCCTTCTCTCACCGCGCCACCAAGATCTGGAACACCCTTCCCCTCAACCTACGACAGACCCAAGACCTGCTGACCTTCAGGAGACGACTCAAGACCTGGCTATTCGACCAGTAGCGGCAACACCCCCCCTCCTCTCCCTCAGCGCCTTGAGACCCTCGCGGGTAAGTAGTGCGCTTTACAAATCTTGTGATTGATTGATTGATTGATTGATTGAATCACCTGGTGGAGTTAGAATAGTAATTTTGCCCCCCACTTCTGTCCAGCACCTTCCCTGAGAAAATCACCTGGTGGAGTTAGAATGGTAATTTTGCCCCCCACTACTGTCCAGCGCCTTTCCTGAGGCAATCACTTGGCGGAGCTAGACTAGTAATTTTCCCCCACCGCTGTCCAACACCTTCGCTGAGGCAATCACTAGGCGGAGTTAGAATAGCAATTTTGCCCACCACCACTGCCCAGGACCTTCCTTGAGGCAATCACTTGGAGTTATAATAGTAATTTGGCCTCCCCACAATGTCCAGCACATTTCCTGAGGCAAACACCTGATGGATTTTGCCTTTAAAATATTGCCTTCTTTTACTGACTATCACTTTCCAATTTACTTTGGCTTTTTAATAAAGTTTTTTATTTTTTTGTTGTGAAAAAATATTAAAATGTTTACTTACAGCTGATTTGCCAAATGATTGGTTTCTTCGATTTGTAATTGCTGTTGTTGTTTGTTCAATCTGTGTAGTAAATTCACAAATTAGAAATGAATCATATTTTCATTTTCGTTTTTGTGTTTTTTTTGTGTTTTAAAAATGTCGTTTGATATTCACTTACTTTTAAACAGAAATATAGATTCCGGAATGTCGGTAGTGTACTTGGGGCTGATTTTGAAGTGCTGTAATTAATATTAAAGAAATGTTTTAAGGTCTTGAAATATTTGTTTTCATTCTGAAGGTGTTTGGTGTTAAACGTTCACTTACTTCTGTCAGTAGATGGCATTGTACGACTTGAAAGTCTTGTCAAGTCTCTTCCTACTTCTGCTGCGCATGGTCACCATGGAAGTCAATGCACCAGTGAGCACAAAATGGTGGACGGCTTCTTTTATAAGTTTTTTAGGGGTTAACGAGAATTTGAAACAAAATATGTTCTAGAAATGATTTTTTCTCGTGAATCAGAACCTGACAGAATGTATATTTATTATGTGTTGTGTGAAATGTCGATTTTTACATTGCGTTTCTTTATGTCAGCCATTTTGAGTAGATGATGGGTCAGGGGCTGTAATGGAAATAGTTGATGGACACCCGTTTTCTATGCTTTCTGTGCTTCGTATGTACATTCTGTTTATGACAGAAACTGTAGAGTGTTTTAAAAAAAAATGTTGTTTGTATATATCACTGAAATTCTATTTTTTAATATAGAAAAATTGTCAAACAAATGTTTGAAAATTACGATATTTATTAATACCCATGTATTTTAATATTTCGGTATTTGAATTAATACTCGAGTATTAAAATTAATACCTGGGTATTAATGTACTCCCCTACCCAAAACCCCTGTTTCCCTTGCATCCCATCCCAGAGTATTGTTGTGCCAAAAAAAAAAAATATTAGTATGCGATGTAAGGGTTTACGTTGTAATACCACTTTTAACACAACCCTATGTATTTGCTTTGTAATGGCTTGCGTTTTATAAACATGCAATGTAATGGTATCTGCGTTGTAAAAACTGCGATGTAAAAGTATGCATTGTAATGGTTTACGTTGTAACTTCATATATTTGTAGAAGCAGAGAAATGCAGAGAAACATTAGAGGCAGTGACAATCAGATATATAGAGAGTACCATCACACTTCGCCGAACCTAACTAAAGAAAACCATCTGAGCTCAGCACTAGGTGCTGCAACCGAAGCTGTAGCACAGGGGTTGTAATTACGAGGGTGATGAATCACATCAGACTGACTGAAAGGCTGTAAGTGGCGGTGGGAATAGTGAACTTTTCAATGGCTGCTGAAAAGAGTGCAAAATATGGCGCTGCCGCCTTCTTGAAACCATCGCCTCCCTTTGATACCACTAAAAAGAAAAATATTGGTGATCAATGGACTGCCTGGACAGAAATCTTTGATGATTTCATCAATGCACTGGAAGAAACAGATAACAAAAAGATTGTCAAATACCTCAAAAATCTTGCCCATGAAGTAGTAAAAGGGGTAATAAAGAAACTGCTGCGAACTGACAAAGTCACATATCTTCAAATCAAAGAAGCCTCAGTGTGAGAAAGTCATCCTTTTTGCCCTGATAACCCCCATTTTTTACTGATACTGGTGATAACTGACTCTGACTGTGCCCTGGGCTCAGCTAACCAGGCCCAGGGCCAGTGCTCTGATTAAAAAGGTATATGGTAATTTGGTATAATTAAAATTGGCACTGACAACCTACCTGTAAGTCCCTAGTATATGGTGGGGCATGTAGGTTTAGAGGCCCAGCAACTTGGAGGCACTTAAGTTTGCACTGCTGTGCTGTCTGCTGTCTTTTAAAAAGTCAGCCCTGTTTTGCAAGCTGCTATTAAATTGAAATTACATGTAAATTTGACTATGGATTTAAAGGTACTTCCAAAGTATTAAACTACTTTATTTTTACATACAAGTCACCCCTAAGGTCTACCCTAGGTGTCCTTAGGGTAGGGTGCTTTGTAGAAATAAGCGGGGACATTTTAAAATAAGTTTTATATGCCCCAGTGAGGGAAAAACTACCAATTTAGTTTTTTTCATTTTTCCCGCATTGTAGCATTTTAGCTTCATAGGCTAACATGGGAATACTGTAATACAGTGTAACTATTGACAGGAGTGAGCTAACATAATATTTAAAGAACTTAAAAGATTGGCAATGATAGATCCCACAACTTGCCACTGTTGACTTTATCATAGCTAATACAGAAAAGAAGTTATAGAACTTTCTTTTCTGTGAGCCAAAATCCAGCCTTCTAGCAACCTCTCCTGATTGGACAGCCAGTAACAGGCATAACCAAACTGCTTTGATGGGGTAATAAGAGGCCTGTATAGAGTCAGAGGTTATCTGGTGGAGGGAGCTCTGCAGCTGCAGAGAACAGGCCAGGAAAGAGGCTGGGTAAATCAAACTAGGCTTCAAAGAGAGCAGGACAGTGAGGAATGCCAGCAGGCCTACCCTCTCTTCCTGTACCCCCCAGCCAGATTGCAGTGCCCGGAATGGAATTTGCAGTAGGTCTGGAAAGGAAGTGTTAAGGGAAATTAACCACACCAGTGGGTTGGTTTAGCCATCTCTTACTCCAAAGGACAGAAAATCTCCATCTTGAATTTTAAAGTACAGTGCTTTGTGGGACAAGAATATGCCACACTTTAGAGGAAGCTATCATGCCTTTGGGTGGCACCCTGTACCCCATTGGTCAGGGGTGTCCCCCTGCTTGGTGCCCCAGGACATTGAATAAATATGTGAGAGCTGCATAGCAACTCAGATCTGCTGCCTGAAATTTCAAGGAGAAGACAGACTGTCCTGCTGGAACCCCGGTCTGCACCCCACAGGATTGCACTCTGAAGGACAGCTCCTTCTGTACACTAGGAACTACAGCCCTGAGGACTTTGCCTTCCTTCAAAAAGGATTAAGGACTGGACTCCCTGAAAGCATCAGGTTAACAGAGCTAACCTGCACCATCTCCCCCAAGAAGTCCCCAGCTCGAAGTGCGTCCAGTGTACTTTTAAGGATTTTGCCAGATGCATTGTGAGAATTGTAGACCTAAATTCTGAAGGACCATCTCAGAGCTTCTAGACCCTTCGATTTGTGCTTTGTACACTTTGAACCCTCAAGAGGAACTTCAGTAAGAAGTTTATAGCAACTTGTGTAAAACAAAAGGTCCATAAGGTGACAGACCCGTCAATGAGAGTCAGGCTTCCGACATCGAACCGTGAATCGCGACCTAGTCTGGATTTCAGGTTTGTCCCACTGAAAACTCCGGAGCTCAAGACTTCCAGGATTTCACCAAGGCCTCAAGCTGAGTAAAGAAGCTGTCGTCAACTTGAATCCCAGCTTGAAGAGGAGCCTCGCTCGGCGACGAGAGAAAATCTTCCAGAAAAGTTTCTAAGTGCAAAGGTAAAATTTGGACCGGGGCCTCCCACTTAGTGTATCCGACAAGGGCTCCATCGCGGTCAGCCTCAAACTTTGACCTTGTCTCGGTCAAGCACAACCAGATGTCCCAAGTTGGCGCTAAATGTTTTTAGGCGCTAGAAAGTGTTTATTCCTTAAAAATTCATATCTCTGGTTCCCTATTTCGAATTCTTGTCATTTTGGTGTCATTTTAATCATAAAAATATTTCCTATTTTTATAAACTGGTTGTGGATTTTTATTGTGTGTTGTGTCTTAATTATTTGATGTATTAGTGTTCTTAAATGTTTCACATACCTGTCTCCTAAGTTAAGCCTGCCTGCTCACAGCCAGCTACCAATGGACTACTTTATTGTGACCTTGAATGGACCTTATATTGCATTGGTGACCTTATTGCTAGTAGTAAGTGCATAGTCACCCCTACTAATAATCCACCTTTCAACAGTCAGGAATGACAGAAAGCTGGTGAAACCATTCAGAATGTGTTGAGAGACTTGATACGCTCATCAAACACTGTAAGTTTGATGAAGTCAATGATAAAGAAGCTATACGTCTCCAAGTTATCGATGGATGTCTGTCAGATTCATTCAGACGATGAAAGCTGAGAGAAACCCTCACTCTGGAATGCGTTCTCATGACTGCCAGAGCTGAGGAATGTGCTGATCGACAAGCTGCTGACATGGATGCCGGAGGTGCCCAGAGTGAGTCAATCATGAGCATGAAAAGTAAGCAGAAACACAAAGCTGAATGGCACAAAGTGATGTCTTCAAAGTAAAAGAAACTGCTTTAGATGCAGATTTTTGTTTCCAGACGAAGGTAATATCCCACCATTTGACAAGTATACAAAGGCTGTGGGAAGGAGAACCATTTTGTAACAATTGGCAAGAGAAAGGAAAAACTAAGTGCGTCACAACTAGAAAAAAAATGGAGACCTATGCGTTCCAGAAGCGACTTTCTACGCATGCCCACAAGCCAAACAGCAACATCAGATGAGGCAAGTCGACACTAAACGAAGTCGATTGTCGTCTAAATCTTCGTCCAAGAGTTCTTCAGTTTCATTGTCAAGTGACAGTGAAAAAGGCAGATGTGCAATTTCGATGTTTACTTTAGAAAAGCATGTGCATGTTTGACTGGCCACATGCAAAGAAGAATACAAGTCAAAAATTGTTGACGAGTAGAATCCCAAAACTCAATCGAACATTGTACGAAGATTACATCAAAAGTAATCAGTTGTTCCATACCTTTTATTATTGACAGTGGTGCATGGATAAACATTATGCCTGAGGAGAAATACAATGAACTGTCTCCATTTCCCCGTCTCACACCATCGAAGACTGAAGTTTATATATGGGCTGCATTGACACCTTTAAAGAGTCAAGGTTCATTTGTAGCAACCTTGAAATACAAAAAGACAAAAGTAGAGGCACCTATTAATGTATTTCAAGGTACTGCGTCAACTGCCTGTTTACTCAGTTTCAATACTGCTGCTGATATGGAACTGATATCTGTAAACTACAACATTAATGCTCATCACAAAATAGTAAGTCAGTTCCTGTAGTTGTTTCATGGATTAGGAAAATTTAAGACCATGAAAGTGCAACTGCACATCAATGAGGACATTCGTCCTGCTGCTCAAAGACATAGACAAACTGCATTTCCTCTACAAGAAGCTGCTGAGAAAATGATTAAGACATTATAAAAGCATGATATCATTGAGCAATCTACTGGTCCAGCTCCGTGGGTTTCTCTCATAGTGGTAGTGCCCAAAAAGGACAGTGAAAGAGCTCTACACATCTGTGTTGATCTGCGTCAAGCTAACAAGGCAATTGAAAAAGAACGACATCCAGGTCAGCACATTGCTGACATGATCGCACAGTTAAATAGTGTCAAAGTCTTCTCTCGCCTTGATCTGAACAAAGGATATCATCATTTGGATCTCTGAGAAAATTGCAGCCACCTTTTCTCCCCCAAATGGTTTGCTCAGATATAAATGATTACGTTTCAGTCTGTCAACAGCTGCAGAACTTTTTCAAGATGTCATTCGATGTATCATACAACCTGTCATGAATGCTTTCAATTACAGTAATGATATATTGGTTTTTGGAGCTACACAAAAGGAACATGAGAAAGGTCTCACACAAGTATGTCTTTTACTTGCTCATGCAGTTTTAACTTTGAATGCTGAGAAATGTGAGTTCCAGAAAACAAAACTCAAATTCTTTAGCCATATGTTTTCTGACAGAAGTATGATGCCCGATCCTGCTAAAGTACAATCTTTGTCAGCCACCAATCCCCCACAAGATGTTACCATGTTACGTTCATTCCTTGGCATGGCCAGTTTCTATTCCAGATACATATGTGACTTTACCACAGTAAGTGCCCCCTTGAGAGACTTAACTGTCCGTTACTCAAGAATGTATTGTCTTACAAGGTTCGAGAATTGTCATACCGGAGGGTCTGAGGCAACAAGTAATTAAAGTGGTCCATGAAGGACATTGTGGAACTGTTGCCACTAAGCAAGCTTTCTGAGACCAAGTTTGGTTTCCTCATCTTGAGGAGAGAGTTGAAAGAGAGTTCGAAGGCCTGTCCTTTGTATTGTTGCTTATCTCCCAAAACCACTCAACATACCTTACACATGTCGGATTTACCAAAACATGTATGGGAGAGAAATACTGGTGATTTCTTTGGTTCTCTTGACAATGGACATCACCTGATGGTGGTTATTGATGAATACTCCTGTTTTCCATTGGTAGAAGATCTCTCATCGATCACTCAAGAAAAAGTCATTGCAAGAGTTAAATGGCATTTTTGCAACATGGGGTGCTTCTTCAGTTCTAAAGTCAGACATTGGCCCACCTTTCAACAGTCGACAATTCAGAGACTTTTTTTAATCATCTCAATGTGAATCATCAGAAAAGCACACCTCTTTGGCCACATGCAAATGGCGTTGTCAAATGCTTTATGAGCAACTTAAAAAGACCGTCCAGTGTGCTAAATTGGAGAAGCTGATCTGAAGTCAACTCTCAATGCTGCTCTTTGAGCTTGCTGGTCGACATTGCATTCAGCAACAGTTGAAAGTCCTGCTACCCTGATGTTCGGGAGAGACATGATTCACAAGTTACCACAATGGACCAGCAGAAGATCTACAACAGATGGTGAACTTCGTCAAACAGACTTGTGCTGTAAGCAAAAGATGAAAGTATATGCCAATAAGAGTCTATGTGCCAAGAACGCTACTTTCAATAAAGGAGATCGAGTATTGGTGTGACAATAGCGAAAACGCAAATCTGATGCTCACTTTGATGCTGAACCCTTCAAAGTTGTGACTAGTAAAGTACATATGGTGAGTGCTCACCATCCTGGAAAGTCCATTATGTGAGATTCTTTGTTCTTCAGGCATCTGCCCTATTATTCTCCAGTTCCTGATGTCAGAAATGAGACTGGTTTGATTGAGACATTAGAGAGCCCCCTGACAGATTCTGTCCCTACATCACCAGTGCCAGTCATGGGCACTTCTCCTCTCTCTTTACATTTGGGTATTTGGTCAGAGCTCACGACGTCTTACAGAGGCATTGGAATGTATATATCAGTAAAACAAATGTTTTATTTAACAAGGGGGAAGATGTAGTGTCTTGTGAGTTAGTGGTGACGGGACCCTTTTGGTTCCTGTTGGACTCTGTAGAACTGTGATGTAAGTGTTCAGGTGTGGTGAATAGACTTAATGTTTAGAATGTTGAGCTCGCAGTTACAAGCAGAGGAATAAAGACGTGCAATACCAAGCTCTGTGTGTGGCATATTCATTTATGGGTACCCAGGCTGGGGAGGACACAATAGCAGATTCCTGCACCGAAGGAAAAGTGGAAGTGAGCTGGCTTCCCATGGGGCACGTTGATGAAGTGCGCTTCATAGCGCTTCCCTATTAGCAGCCCCGAGGCAGACTGGAATTTGGAATCCGCTCCAATGCAGCTCCTGCAGCAAAGGAATCAGGTGAAAGTGAGCTGGCATGTTGTGTTTTCACTTTATTACTACTAGAATTGCTGCATAAATACTTTACGCATTGCTTCTAAGTTAAACCTGACTGCTTTGTGCCAAGACACCGGAGGGTTGAGCACAGGTTAATTTGGGGTTTGCTTGTGACTTTGCCCTGACAAGGATTGTGCTTCCTGCTTGAGTAGTTTCACCCCCCTCAACCAGTAATCCAATTTCTTACAGAAGGGGAATGCAACACTTTGTCAGGTGAGAGAGAGAAAGGGAGGGAGGGAGGGAGAGAGAGAGAAAGAGAGGGGACTGTATGGGCTTTGAGCTCCCGTGTTCCATGGTTCAAATTGTCCATGTCAATTACTGCTGAGGTTGTGCGAGAGAAAATGCATAGCTGCAGAAGAATGTTTCATTCATCAACAGTCTCTACCACTTGATGAGTGAGGGTGATGCCATGGAGAGTCACAGAATTTTTATAAACCCCCTTATAAGGTTTTTTCCAATTCGCACATTCTGCCATTGCTATGTTATGTTCTAATAGGTTAATAGGCTGAACCCGCCGTCAAAGTCCTGCTTCTTTACTGTTGGCTCAAGCCGAATGATGTAGAGACATTTCTTGGCCAGTTTAACCAGCTGTGGTGGGATATAAGATTATGTTAGTA
>CAWUFW010025829.1:0-39926 GCA_963921515.1 Calotriton arnoldi | reverse complement strand
TGCACCCCCTGATGTTTAGCTGTTGTAACATGTTGATATCTTTGCATGTGCATGTGTTATGTCTGATGTGGCTGTGTGCAGTGTTTGTGTTGTGTTGTCTCATGCAGTTGACAGATGCTCTGTGTGTGGTGTTATATTTGCCTGTCAGTGTGTGTGTTTTGTTGTTGTGTTTGATTCAGATGTGTGTTGCCATTGTGGCGTGCCTTACTTGTGTGTCTGTCACATGGCCTGAGGTCTATTGTAGTTCCTGTGCTTGTTTTATGTGCATCCTTGGTGTTTTCTCCTCTCATATTTGATGTGTCTCTTGTCATTGTTGTACATGTGCAGGCATGTGGTACACTGTGACACCATTTTGAGTTGATGGGTGGTGTGGTATGTCTGTCTGTGTGTCATTGTAGGCCCCTTTCTCCCTGTTTGTCTCCATTATTGTTTTGTGTGGATGCACTTCTTATATGTGTTGTGGTATGTTGTCTGTGCATTTTTCCTGACTGATGAGGTTGTGTACTCCTGTTGTGTCTGTGCTCCCATTGAATTTGCACTGTTTAGCTGCACAGGTCTTGTATGTTATTGTAGTGGTTCTGTGTGTGTGTTTTGATTGAGTTCTGTGTCTGACTGTTGTTTTTGTGCGTACAGTGGTTCTGCCATACCTGTGTGTGTGTGATGTTTGTGGATACCCCCAGGGGTGTGTTTCCTTGTCAGTGTATTGACTGGACATTATTGGCAAGCTTCTGTGTGTTTGTCACTGGTGTTGTGTGCTGCAGGTGTGATGGGTGTGGGGGTTGTGTGGAGGTTCATACTTGTATTTGACAGTCATGGAGTGTTGCAATGGGCCCTGTGTGTTGTGCTGCTGACATACTCCTGTGATGTATTTGGATTCAGATGTGTGGCTGCTCAGTGTTAGGCTTAATACCCTTCCTTTCATCCCTCTGCCTATATATGGGTTGCCTTGCTGTCTCCCTGAGTTGTTTCAGTGAGGTGACTGTGGTTTGACTTCACTCACTGTGACTACCATGTGTGATTTTTTGAGCTGGGGTTGTTGTTATATGTTCCTTCCCTTGCATGTGATGTACACATTCTTGGTGTTCAGCTCCTTGCCATTCCATTTGTGTGCACCTCACTTTAGGTTTCCTATTTGCTGTGTGTCAGTGTGGGGTATGTCTGTGTGACTTGCCAGGCTGTGTGTCCATTGGAGTGTTTGTTCATTGTCTGTGTGTGTTTATTTTGTGCTTGGACTCAGTTTACTTGCCATGAGTGTGGTGTTGTTATGGTGTGTGGGTTCCCCTGGCCCTGTGCTCAACGCTGTGTGTTACTCTGCAGCCACACCTGATGAGGCTGTCTCCCTAGTTGTTTGTTGTGTGGTGCAGTGTGTGTGTTCACCTGGCTGGTTATTGGGCATGTGGGAGCACAGGAGGGTCACGTGGCATGTCCCTTCATGTTGTGGGTGGGCCTAGTGTGTGGAGTGTGGAGGTGTTGCCCTGTGTACTTTGTGCACTGCCCATGCCTTGCGCTGGCCCAGCCTACTACATTGTGCGCATTTTTTAACGTGGATTCACCGCTGCAGTCACGTGAACTGGACATTATTTCAAGATCGCGGACATGGTGGCCTGGTTGAGGAGGGGTGGACTAGTGGCAGGTAGGACATGTGTGGCTACACCTGTGGTTGTGTTCCTGTCCCCAACAGGGTGTCTGGTGGGGGAAGGGACCTTACATCAGCCATGGAGTTGTGGGTTGTGTTTGTGTGCAGAGTTGTGTGATTGCGTACCTGCGGCGGCGTCCGCCACGGTCCATGGCTTGCTGGAGGTGTATCATGTACAGCACCGGAAAGACGTGTAGTGCCGGGTCCATGGCGATCGGCTCCGCTATTCTATATTGCGCTCCGCTGTGGTGCTTCCGCCTGCTCAGATTGGCCGGTTTCTCCGCTGCGGTGTGCCTGGCTGTTTGGCGCATCCTAATTTGTACGGCGGGAGGGACGTCATTCCGCACGGCGGTGGCTCTCGATTGGTTGTCTCCGCCGCGGTGGCAGGCGCGTTTTGATGGCGGTCCACGTTGCACCGCGGCTGACGGACAATGGGCTGTGTTTGACTATTGTAATATGGCGGGCGGGTGCACCGCTGCTCACGGGCGGGAAACAGCGTTTTATCCCACCGCCAGCATCGCGGAGGTGCATCCGCCAGTCATCATAATGGACCCCATAGTTTTTAAGACTGCCTAACTTATCGGCAGCTGCCGCCTGGGTTGGCACACTGTCATTCCTGTCGACTCTTACACCTATTGTTTCTTCTGAATCTCCGCCTGCCTGGGTGTCAGTGGTATGTTTTAATGTAACCTGGTCACCCACCGTAAGCGCGTTCCTTTGATGGTTTTTAACATAGTGGTGGGATAGGGTTCCGGGGACGCGGTAAGAGGCTGATGAGTTGATCCGAACTTCTCTGGCTGTAAAGGCGTTTGCAGCCCTTTTATGTTCTCACTTTTGGAGTAAATTGCTGTTCCAGGATCTTTCAAGAAGGAACATTTTGTGTAAATTTTTGGTTGGAAAGTACAGGGGTTTTTCCTTTGGTGTGCCCCGTCAATACTTATAAGATCTTTGTCCGTTTGGGTTCCCGGTAACTGCGTCAAGTCAGCTAATTGATGAGAAGTTATTTTCCCCGTTCTTCGCACTTCACTGGCAGCTTCGCCATTGGTGGAAGAGAGTATGCCGGAGCAAGTGCTGGTGTCGCCCTTGGCTGTGTTGCTTTCTGTGCTTGTTTTGATGGATACTGGCCCTAATTCAAGGGCACTTGAAACCTCTATGGTTACTTTTTCTTTTTTTGATTTGGTTTTTGGCCTTAAGGGAGTCTTCCTTACTCGGCCCGACCTCATGACTGTATTGACACCATAGTCCAAGTATGTTATGACAGCATCAGGCTGCTCCAGGCGGCGTGTGGCAGAGTGTGGTAGGATACAGATGGGACACAGATGGAGTACAGGTGGCGATTAGCGATGATGTTGGCTGGTGAAGGCTGCACTGGTGGGAGTGTCCGCAGTTACCAGGCCTTGATGAGATAGTGAGAGCAGGGGCAAAGTGGAGGGGGCAGAGGGGAGAGAGAGGCACAAGAGCAGGGCATGCTGGGGCTCCGTAAGCTGCACTCAACCTGGGCCTGGGCTCATCTGGCACTTCACTCAGCGGTCACCACTGAAACGGCCGTGGTCACGCTCTCTCTGCACCTACCTGCAACAGCTCCCCAACTCAGCTCTGCCAGACTCTGCCAGAGCCCTGATGCTCCTTCCTCAAGCCTTCCTCAAGCCTTGGGACCACCCCGCCACAGCTCACCGCTCCTCTCTCCTCGCACAACACTCACTATGCCTCACGTGGCTCTGAGGCAAGAAGTCCAGCGCCCAGCGTCCACGACGGGCACACGGGCCAGAGAGGAGGGAAACCACAGCCCAACGCCCACCACAGCAGGGAGAACAGCAAGCCCTCTCAGTTCCGCTTCTCCGCTGCTCGCGAATTCCGCTTCTCCCCTGCTCGCAAATTCCTCAGTGCACCACACTGCCACACTGCGAGCTGAGGGATGGAGCCAAGCGGGGGCCAGTGGGGGCCATGCGGGGGCTGCTACAGGCTGATTGAAGCCACCCGTGACGCTCACGGCAGGCTTCCTCGCTGCTGCACCACACTGTGAGCCGAGGGATAAGGCTGCTGTGGGCTGTTTGAAGCCACCCGCGGCGCTCACGTCACTCACGGCAGGCTTCCTCGCCGAGAGATGGAGAGATGGAGCCAATCGGGGGGCGAAGCGGAGGGGCTGCTGCGGGCTCGAAGAAGCTGAAGGAAGCCTCCCGGCGGGCTTTCTCGCTATCGCACTGCACTGCACTGCGGGAACGGGCAATCAGAAGACCAGGACTGGATCACGGCATAGGAGGATAGTAGCTCAAAGAGGAATCGTGAATAAGAGGTCATGCAACCTAGTGATATTAGGCATCACCCATCTCTGGAAACCACCCAATTATTGTTTCAATAATGGAGGAAGATAGCACTTGAAGTGCACAGTAAACAATGTGATGTTTTTTCCCAGTTTGTAGTCCCAAAGCATAAGCATATGGTAATGTGATCGATTTAGAAAAAACACTGGGAATATCTTCCTACTCAATTTAAAAACAAGACCTTTTGGTGAAAAGCATGCATACAGAACAGTACAGAAAAGAAAAAGCATGTTAAATCAAAAAGGTTCACAATGCTGCTGCAGGGGACGAGCAGAGGCCGGAGACACCAACCTCTGCAATTTTCTCTGGGGTGTGACTCGGTCCCTCAGAACTCATCGCTGTCCGGGAGGAGGAGGAGGAGCCTCCTGTGATGCCTTTTCAGTGCCAGGAGACACCCGCAGCATGGGATGCTCTGCTGCAGGGGACGAGCAGAGGCCGGGGACACCAACCTCTGCAACTTTCTCTGGGGTGGGACTCGGTCCCCCAGAACTCATCTCTGCCCAGGAGGAGGAAGAAGATCCTCATGTGAGGCGTTTTCAGTGGCAGGAGACTCCCGCAGTGCGGGATGCGCTGCTGCAGGGGACGAGCTGAGGCCGGAGACGCCAACCTCCGCAACTTTCTCTGGGGTGGCACTCGGTCCCCCAGAACTCATTGCTGCCCAGGAGGAGGAGGATGAGCCTCCTGTGATGCCTTTTCAGCACCAGGAGACTCCCGCAGTGTGGGATGCGGTGCTGCAGGGGACGAGCAGAAGCCGGAGACACCAACCTCCACAACTTTCTCTGGGGTGGGTCTCGCTGCCCGGGAGGAAGAGGACGTGACGCCTTTTCATCGTCAGGAGACTCCTGCAGCATGGGACGCACGAAGGTGTGCTCCGCGGCACCTGGGCAAAGCCCGTGCCAAGGGTGGGCCCATCTGTGCCTGTCCACGGCTGAACAAGGCTGGGCTGGGCAAGCCCTCTTGGCCCCACTATCTGGACATTCCTGCAACCAGTTGAGAGCTGAGGCAGCTGATAGAGGTACTGGGGTAAATGAGATAGCACAGCTTTTGGTAGTGTGTAAGGTCTTCAATTGTGTTGTTTTGGCCAGGACCCCATCCTCTAATGCACACGTTATAAAAACCTTTAAAAGGAAAAGCAGGCTCTATGCGGCAAGTGCAGTGCCCTAATGATATTGAAGCCATGGGTAGGCGTAAAAACACTCCAGCCCTAATAGCCACGAGCTCTAATCTGGATGGCTTTCTACAAAAAGCAGTGGGTGAAATCAGCAAAGAAAATGAATTGACGGAAAGAAGATTATCATTAGTCCCCCCCTCACTCTCTCTCCTTGACCTGACTAGGGAACAGGAGGCTATTGACATTGAAATCGAGCTTCACCCACTGGCCCCCCCTCTCGCCAATAGTAACTGTAATCAATACTTTAAACGCATCTGTAATCAACAGTGCAAATAATCCAAAAGTCCCGGCTATGACCGAGGAAGAGGCTGTACGATCGCAAGCAACTAGGGGGAAAAGAAAAAGGACAGAGGTGGCCACAAAATCCAAAAGGCAGTGCCCTGTGATGAAAAAGACTTGGCAAGATCTAACAAAGCAGGGAATTATCAGGCTTGGGGGAAGGGAGGGGAGGAGGGCAATTCCCGGACATGAGGATTCCTTTTTTATTCAGGTCAGCCAATTTATTTTGGTTGCTTTAAAGCCCATTTTAGCTCGTCTAGGCTGCATTGAAGAACAACTCCGCCTTGTGGCAAATGACTTAAAGGAGAAATCTTGAATGTAGTATAAGTTGTAAAACAAGGAGGGATGCTACTGCTCAAACTGTCCATACTGCCTATACTAGGAAACAGGAAGCTGCCCATTCAAAAAAGGGTAATGCCCCCACACCATTTTCAATCCCCAAAATGTCTGAGTTCTGCCATCTAAAACCCATTATCCAAGTCAGGAGGGATATCTGGGAGCCAACGGCTACAAGGAAAGACATTAGAGCAGGGGTGGGGGAAGATATAGACCAGGTCCATCACTTTGGCCATGACCTGCACTATGGCAAACAATCTGCCATTAATCAAAATCATACAAAACTTGCACCCCCCCACAGGGAAGGGGGCGCAAGGTTTGCTCAACCTACCCCCAGATTGCACTCCATACACACTGATATTAACGGGAGTTCCTCCATTGCCGTTAGATCAATATGAGGATTTCCAAAGTCTTATTAACAAATCAGCCCACTGGTGTATTAGAAAAACAGTTTGCCAAGCGAAAATAATAGAAAACATCATTATGGCACGTAGGGTAATGTGGTTAGGCCACACAGTGAAATCGGTGGAGGGAGATTGTGTAGTCTTAAAGTTTAAAGATCCCAGGTGTGTGCACTTTTTGCTAACACGCCTGACTGATATGACTGGGGAGCCTGGCTCTGTAAGGGCGAGTCCCCTAGGTTTCTTCTACCCGTCCCCCACAGGTCCTAGCCTTTACCAGTGGCAAGCCTATAATCAGACCAAACAGACTAACTTTCTCACCAGAGAGCCTATTGAGCAGACAAACCGCTTTGAAGTTCTTTCTGGTTTGACAGATATAGATTGACAGTTGGCCACGGCATGCCTGGAAAGAACAATTAAGTAACGCCTCACCGGTAATGAACCTTGAGGGGCGGCCGAAGAAGTGGCATTATCAATTTCTGCCTGTACCACTGATATAACTGTCAACCTAAAAACGGGGCAAGTACTTCAAGGAAATTGATTACTCCTTTTAGAATTATGTCTTGGAACATAGCGGGAGACCTCACAAACATGGGAACGGTGATTGGTTAAGCTACGTTGGAGGCTGTGATTTAATTTGCCTACGATAAACTTGGTCCCCAAATGATTTTTTTATAAACGGGTATCACTCTTTTTGTGTACCACCGATTCCATCTACATCAGAAAGGGCAAAGGGTGGTATTGCGCTGCTTATAGAAGTAAAATATGCATTTGTAAAAGTCAAATGCATCTGTTCCTCTCCCTGGTATCAATTACTAGTGATCTCAGGCTTGGCCCAGGTCGATCTGTTATTGGTGAACCTATATTATAACAGGCAGCAGACTTGCAATCAAGAATAGATTTTACATTAGTAACTCTATCCTTACTACAATTAATAGCTTCATTTCAGATCCGGGTGACAGAAGAAAGCGACCATAGCCAGCAAATAATTGAGATAGAAGTCCAACCAAAGTATCATGAAAAAGTGGGATCCCTGACAGGCAAGGAAGAAACAACTAACTATAGGAGATTGTACTGGTTGGAAGGATCATTAGAGGCGGTAAGCCAGAAGGCCTCACTTTTGGTCAAAA
Source organism: Calotriton arnoldi (assembly GCA_963921515.1). Classification (NCBI taxonomy): domain Eukaryota; kingdom Metazoa; phylum Chordata; class Amphibia; order Caudata; family Salamandridae; genus Calotriton; species Calotriton arnoldi. Next base: position 32,652 of record CAWUFW010025829.1, on the reverse strand, counting down.
ACTGCTTCATTGTTAAGACAGGATCTGAGGTGGACCAATGGTCGGAATTTACAGAAAAATTATTAAGTGTTCCTTTTTTGGAGACAAACATGAATAGTCACCGACGTAATGTTCAGATAAATGATGTAAACAAAGTAAAAGTATCTGAACCATGTCGCATCTTGAAGAAAAATCGCAACAGAATTATGCGTCAATTAAGAAAGCATCCCTGGAATCTGGAACTTCAGATTAAAGCAAAGAAAATGAATAAAGATTATTGGAGGAATATTTGGGAAGAGAAGTTAAAAATAAACCAAACACTTTGGGCTAAGGCTCTATTCCTGAGCAAAGAAAAAACTTCACGGGCATTCTGGAGAATAGTCAATAATTTGAGCCAGGAGCCAGCAAAGATCACAACTTCAACACTAACAGAATCGGCATGGGTAGAGTTCCTAACAAAGCATTTCAATTATTCAAGTGAAACAAAAATATACTCTAACTGTGAAGAAAATAGGAGCACCGTATTGGTACAAAAAGTTCCAGAGGAATATGAAATTGATATCTTGGAATCGCAAGTTCGTAGTTTAATTAATAGTAGCAGCCCGAACGGAAACCCGCAAGTTTTGTATAAAACTGACGTATCTTTCTGGGCGGGGTACCTATTAAAAGTGTTTCATAATGCTCTGCAATCAAAAATAATTCCGGAATCTTGGAAAGGCTCTTTAATAGTACCAATACATAAAGGAGGGGAGTGGTCAAAAACAGAAAACTACTGTCTTATTACGTTCCAGGATACTGAAGCTAAGCTCTACTCTGGGATACTCTTAAAAGCCCTTTTACATTGGTCAGAAGAAAAGCAACTTATCCCCCTAATCAAACTGGGTTTGTCCAAGGTCTAGGTACATCATCTAATATTCTGGCACTCTCAATAATGATAGATAAGTACAAAGCAAGGAATCAGCCAATCTACTTCTGCTTTGTGATTTTAAATCTGCATTTTATTGTGTTCAACGCTGCCTACTGTGGCAAAAGCTAGTTTAACTGCATATACCACCTTGCCTATTGAAAGCGATCCAAATGTTATATTTGGATACATGGATAAGAGTGAAAATGGGTAATGGTTCTATTTTGTCTAGAAAAATTAGAACTTTTCAGGGTTTGAAACAAGGCTGCATACTTGCACCATACTAATTCAATTTGTTTTTGGCTGATTTAACTCAAGACCTAGATGAAGTTAACGCTAAGGGTGGGCGGAATTTGCGTAGTCGCGTTACGCAAATCTCCGCAAAATTGTTAAAAATCTCCGCGAGCACGTAGAAATTCCGCGAAGTCGCGGAATTGCTGGTCCCGCCCGTTCGCGATGTGTTTTTGCGTGCTCGCGGGGAAATATATCTCTAACTTGCCCATGCGGTCGCTAATGGGCGCGTCCATCTTGTTTTTCACTTGTCCCGCCCGCTCGCGATGGTTATTTCCTGTTCCGGGTCGCGTATTGCATGCTCCCACCCGCTCGCGATGCTTATTTCCAGTTCCGGGTCGCGTATTGCATGCTCCCGCCCATTCGCGATAAGTATTTCCTGTTCGGGAACGCACATTACGTGTTCGCGACGCTTTTTGCGGGCTCGGGGGGGAAATATCGCGCGAACTTGCCCATGCGGTCGCAATGGGCGCGGCCATCTTGTTTTTCACTCTATTGCTATGGTTCTGGGCCTGCTTTTGAATCCTCCCTCTATCTTTTCAATCCTTTGTTTCTGTAAACTTTTATTTGGTCTTTTTTTATTTATTATCTATCTCTCTATATTTTGAGTTTTTTTCTACTTTTTGTGTGTTTTTAACTACTTTTTCACACTTTTTCTATTACCTGCTTTTTAATTTCTTTTACTTACTTTTTTAAATTTCTACCTTTTCTTTTCCGCCCCCTGCCTACCCAGAACAATGGCAAAGGGCCACAGCCACAGGGCTCGGAGTCGTAGCCAGAGCCGCGACCGCCTTCCTTGTGGAAGGCGGCGCCAAAGAGGGGTGCAGGCACGGGCCTTATTCAGTGAGGCGGAGGTGGCCGCACTGGTTTTTTTTGTTCAGCGCCACCTCCCCTTAACCCTGGCAGCAGGCGGCAGGCCTGGGTCCGGGAACAGGCTCCGGGAGCGTCGGCAGCGGTGGGGCAAGGTGCGGGCAGTGTTTCGCTGCTCTGGTGTCCGGCGCACCAATAATCAGCTGACGCACCGGCGGTCCGATATTCTGGACCGGGAGCAGGACCTGCTGGACCTGCTAGGAGTGGAGGTCCCGGGGTTTGGTGAGTAGCTATTTAATATTACTACTTTGTGTTCTTCTGCTCTGTGTTATATATTGCGAATATTTTTTTTTTCCGACCAGCACGAATGCTGCTGCTTACATTGCAGGTAAATTACGTTTAAAAATCTGTGATTGTTATGACACAGGCGCTCAGCGCTACTAATCTTACTTGTTTGCAACTTTGCGCTCGCTTGGCCTGATGATTATGTAAGAGTTTACTTTAGAGAACTTAAGTGACGTAATGCTAGAGAGAGTAGTCCTTCCTTTGTCCTCCTGCCACTAAGAAGGGATAGTGGTGAATTGATAGGTTTAGTTACTTATTAGTTGGTAATTTTTAAGCGGTGTGCGTGACGCATCCTCTGTCACGTCACGTGCTGCTGAGTGCTGCTTACCCCAGTCCTTAGTAGAACCTTTTGTAGTTTGTTTACTGAGTGTTAATGTTAATAGGCTTATATCATCACTAGCAGAACATCAGCAGCAACCAGCCAACAATTTGGTGTATGCAAAAATGTATGCATGTGTCCTCCATCTATGCATTTTTGAGGACTAAAATAAATGGAAATGCAGACTTACTGAACAATTGCCCCGTCTGGATTGAAATAGGTGGGCTAGGTCAGGTGGTAGTTAGGCTTGCTAGACGGTCCGTGAATCTCGCAATACTACCAGTCGATCAGATTAGATAGGTCAATTTTATTGCAATTGTTGTTACCAAAAATGTTTTTGGTGCGTATTTGAAAATATTTTATTTATTTCACACCAAACTTTAATTTCTGTCTCTTTCTTTATGAAATCTTACATGATCAGCACCCAGGGGCAAGAAGACGGGGTCACAGGCGGCGGGCCAAGAAGATCTCCAAGATGCCTCCCAGGGACAGGACCGCTCCTCTATCGAGGGCTCTGCTGCTGGCCCCAGTAAGTCCTCCAGTGGTTAATATTAATAATTATATTTCCCAAACTTTTCCTGCACCTTATTTTTTCCGAACTATTATTTCGGTATCCTAATTCTAATTTTTACAAATTCTTCTTTGATCTATACTATCTGTTTCTAAATTCTTGTTATCCCTGCCTCTAACTGCGTCTGCTATGACTCTCTGTACTACTACTATTAGTCTGTCTGTAGCTAAGCTGGCCCAGTTGGCCACTCTTTATTTAAAATATTTTAAATAAAACTCAGATTCACCAATAGCTCTAGCCATTGAGTCCAGTCCTTTGGGTTGTCCTCTTCTACTACTTCTAGTCTTCTTAATCTTGAGGCTTTTCGACAATTCCCACCAAGAAAATGCCCAACCACATTTTACAATTTTTGATAGGATAGGACATACTACTACTGTTGTAGGGATTCTGCACATACAGAACTTTGCACAAGAAAATAGGACGTTGGTGATGGGAGGTTGGACCTTCCTCACACCTCAATCAGAAGCCACCACAATCCCCTGACCGACTAGTTATAGTGTCTCATTAGGTCTCCGAAACCCCCCCAAAATACCCAATGAGTAGACAACCCAGAACATAACACTCCCGACCTCTGTCGCGGAAGCAATGCACACCCTTTCGCTCACTCTCTCGTGTAAGTCCACACCAAATACCACAGAGTCTATGTAAGTTCAAAAGGTTTATTTCCAACTGACAAGCTCTGTACGTTGTTCTATAATGAAGCAGCAACAGCAAAATGCATAAGATTAAAACAATAAACATTGTTACACTTAGTTACACTTACAACTACAAGTCCATAGAAGCCAAAAGGCGAGATCATGATAACTGAATAGTGGTGGAAGAACCACCCTCCCCTTGGTAGGAATCTAGTTTATATAAAATTATAAATGGAGATGTGAGAATTCTGGGGACCCCTCACCTTAGAAGAACCTAGTACTGGTTACATCATAAGCTCTGCAAAGCTCTGGTTCTTCGTATAAGGGAATCTTCCGTCTGTTATGAGAAAAATGGTGCGCGTTAGTATAGTGCAAGCATTTCTCAGTCGTGCCAAAAAGTGTAGTATTTTTATGGATAAGCAATATGGACTAACACCAGAACTCCATAACAAAGTGGCTTGTTTTTCGACCTTGTACGCAGCGCTCAGACAGTAGCAGTATGAGGTCATGTGGGCTCAAAGGCGTCTTTCACAACAAGCTGCGAGGTAACTTGCGCAAAAATAAAAGACACAAAGCTAAAATGGTTGCATGGCTCAGGGTAACTTAGCAAAGACTAGAATGACCCTAGGGACCATATAACACTACTAGTGTCTACTCTACTACCTGATTTGTACTAGTGATGTATGTTGTATATGTATTATGTATGTATTAACTTTTTTTTCAATCTTGCTAGTGAAAAATAGGGGGAGGTGTATATGGCATCTGAAAAATGTGTAATGTTTTTTCTAGGCGTACTACCGACCACCAGTACCGGGGACAGCGGCGAAGGTGACGCGGCCGCTGAGGGTGCAGGCGATGTGGCAGTTGTAGGAGGAGCTGCAGGGAGTGAGCCAGCAGCAGTGGTGGGCGGTGGTAAGTTATATTCCTAATCCTTACTTATTGACATTACACTCGCTGCAAGGGTGTAATGTATACTGTACTGTTGAGACTTAAGTAAGAAGTTGTTGTGAACGGTTGAAGAAGACACCCTTTACTTAGCATTAGCAATAGCATTAGCGACGGTAGTGTACTGAGTAACCAATGGCCTCTTCTATCAGACTTCAACTCAGCTGTGAAAGTTTTATGGAGAAGACTAAAAGTCAGATCAGATGACCTTGATGGATGGGTTGAACGAAAAGGGAAAGAACGGTGGAAGGAGGAAGGACGGGCGAGATTTTATATTTATGACTGGCAGAGAAGGATACGTGGGATGCATGCATAGGTGTCTGATAGGAATCAGATGCATGGGTGGTGGAATGCTTGAAACTCCCACAAATGTTCGAGGCCGAGGTAGTGGGAGGACAGATACATACCACAAATGTTACGTACTGTGCTTGCTTGTGCTACTGTGCCACTATGTGTAGAATTAATTTGTCTGACTGCTTTGCTAAGAGTATATTTTACATTAGTCTTGTTTTTTCTTCTTGATATAGCTACTCCTTCCAAAGGTAAAGTCAACAGGAAGGAGTTGGCAGCCAAGGCCCCGCGCCGGAAGCTGGAGGCCATACAGGCTGAATACCAGCGGCTGGTGGTTCTAGAGGAGGAGGAGGAGGAGGAGGCGGCAGCAGCTGCAGCCTCCTCCAATGCCCCGGGCCCCAGCCACCCCCCTCCAGTGTTATGGCGCCACCGCCTGGCAGCCGCCCACCGCCACACTGCAAGAAGCACTGCTGCCCCCCCCCTGTGGATGCAACTGCCATGCGCTGAGGCGCCGCGTGGCCCGCCTAGAGGAGCGCATCCGTGTCCTGGAGAGGCGAGCCCGCTGAGACCCCGTTTATTTATTGCCCCTTTTTTATAGCTTATTTTGGTGGGTGGGAATCGGGCGTTGGGTTTTGGACTATTGGACATTTGTTGGACTTTTTCGTTCCGGGACATGGACATTGGTTGGGGTTAGGGAGAGGGGTGGGTCAGGTGTTGTGGGATTTTTTTTACATAGTTTATTTTTGTTAGGGTATTAAATTACATATTTAGACTTTATATACGATGTTGTTAATGTTTTGTGGGTGGGGTTACTGTTTTACGTCACACTGTTTCCTTGCTGGTGCAATGCCACAGCCAGTGTTTGATTTAAATAATTGGCTGAGTTACTAAGACACAAACAGACAGATGCGGTACCCCTCACTGAGGGACTTGTCCTACTAGTACTGTCAGTCTCTCCTCCTAATCTATGCATTCTGCAACTGGACACAAAGGGGTGTGTGAAATAGAATTAATGAAAAAAATTCCGTTATTAATTATGCCTCCCCCAAACTTCTTCTCTTACCTGTGGTTGATGTTTAACTTGGCGATACCAAAGGGGATGATGGACGGAGCTCTTGAGCAAATCAAACACTCACCCCCAGTCAACTGATCTGGGTTTAATCCATCATCATTCTTTAGCTCACTCCACCACCCCAGTTCAGACATGGCCATATGCAAATCAGTCTGACCCTGTGCCTCATGGGAACAGTCCAGCCCGAACTGCCAAGCCATGTCTTCCCTGGACCGGAAACAAGCATCCTGGGACCGGTTTCTGGCTATTCAGCCGTCATCAGCCAGGCTAGCTTGAATCCAGTGGCAAAGTGAGCAAGGGACCCACGTCTGGGCATACCCTGCCAACTTAGGGCGAACAAAGCGATACCAAAGGGGATGATGGAAGGAGCGCTTGAGCAAATCAAACACTCACCCCCAGTCAACTGATCTGGGTTTAATCCATCATCATTCTTTAGCTCACTACACCACCCCAGTTCAGACATGGCCATATGCAAATCAGTCTGACCCTGTGCCTCATGGGAACAGTCCAGCCCGAACTGCCAAGCCATGTCTTCCCTGGACCGGAAACAAGCATCCTGGGACCGGTTTCTGGCTATTCAGCCATCATCAGCCAGGCTAGCTTGAATCCAGTGGCAAAGTGAGCAAGGGACCCACGTCTGGGCATACCCTGCCAACTTAGGGCGAACAAAGCGATACCAAAGGGGATGATGGACGGAGCGCTTGAGCAAATCAAACACTCACCCCCAGTCAACTGATCTGGGTTTAATCCATCATCATTCTTTAGCTCACTCCACCACCCCAGTTCAGACATGGCCATATGCAAATCAGTCTGACCCTGTGCCTCATGGGAACAGTCCAGCCCGAACTGCCAAGCCATGTCTTCCCTGGATCGGAAACAAGCATCCTGGGACCGGTTTCTGGCTATTCAGCCATCATCAGCCAGGCTAGCTTGAATCCAGTGGCAAAGTGAGCAAGGGACCCACGTCTGGGCATACCCTCCCAACTTAGGGCGAACAAAGCGATACCAAAGGGGATGACGGACGGAGCGCTTGAGCAAATCAAACACTCACCCCAAGGTTAGGAGAGAAATATATATCTAATCTCCTATATGCTGATGATGTGATTCTGGTGAGCCAAACAAAGGTTGGTCTGCAGAGACTGATAAATAAAATATCAAAATATTCGTTACTTAATGAAATGGTAATAAATTAAAAGAAAACGAAAATGATGGAAGTAAGTAATAAGATTCACAAAAAATATAAGTGGTTTTTACAAACTCGGCAACTAGAACAAGTTAAAACATATAAGTATCTTGGTGTAATATTTGATGAAAAGGGCTCTTTCAAGCAACATAAAATGGAGTTAAAAAGGAAAGGAAATACCTTACTCTCGGCATTTCGTTCCCTACAGAGATCATTAGGAGGTTACAGCCACTACTAAAGATAATATCAGCAAAACTTTTACGAACTATCTCGTATGGGAGCGAGGCAATGCGGGGTAAAGATGCAGTAATATTAAATAAAATTGTTGCCAGAATATTCAGATCTCTGTTTAATCTACCATGCAACGCAACGTAAGCACAGATACAATTAGAATTTGGTCTGTTAAACCAAATCATTGCACAAAAGGGATCATATGTTAAAACCTGGAAAAGAATAAAAGCAAATATATCAAACCAGTTAGATCAAGCACTTTGGCATGAAGTTCAAACAAATCCTAATTTACCAACTTGGAAGTACTTAACTGAGGCAATAGATTTGTCCATTGGTCCACTATCAGAAAATTCTTTAACTCCAGCAATTTTTTAAATAACCATCAACGTCTTAATGAAAAAACATCATTGTTAATGGACAAAGAATTATTTGTATTTAGGTCACATGCCTGGATGATTATAAATGAATATAAATGCCTTAAACCACAGTCTTATTTAGAGTTTGGTTGGTCCCCGCGACAAAAAAGAAGGTTTATAAGAGCACGATTTGGAATTTTCCCAGGCCTCAAGCATGCAATGCCGTGGCTGAGATAAACAACATCAACTACCTGTAGATTGTGTAAACATGGTGAGGAGAACATCACCCATTTAATTTGTATGTGCCCAGCTCTATTAGACCTAAGACGTAGACTGCTAAGGATACCATTCAACCAGCGGGACATTGGCTCATGCAGACAAGCGGTGATACCATGTCTTAAACCATCTGATATGGAATTGAATTGTATATTTGGAAAATATATGAGAGCAGTGGAAACGATAATGGCATTTATTATGTGACCATACTTGTAAGCCTTATGTAATGAAAACTTTCTTATCTATTATATGAGGAAATTGTTCCTTGTTGGTTCCCTATAAATGTAAATATGTAAAAACTATTTTAACAATACTAATGATTTTAACAATAATGGTAAAATTGATTACTTTCATGATAATTTTATTCTTTCCTATATTGTAAGAATTTAATTAATCAATAATAAACTAAACTACTACTATATTATAACATCTTTGATAAGGGCAATTGTCAAGTAATAGAGGATTTGCAAGATGAAATTAGTAAAGTCTCTGATAAGAGTCAGCCCTTATGCATTTTATGGGTGGGAGATTTTAATTGAACTCTTTGCAAATATAGCACCTAACGCACATGTGGGCTGGAAGACAACGATGGCCAGTCCATGGCTCATTTTAGCCATTCATGCTTGGGGGAAGCTCTAAATGCCATTCTGGTCATAAATGATTTAACCTTTCTAAATGATTGTATTTGTAATTCTATTAAGCAGTGTCCAACCTTTGTTGGAGGCGGTCGGGAAAGTTCTATTGATTTTATGTTAATGACCAAGAACTATACTGCCCTGGTTCAGGATTTTAAAATTATACCAAATAGTTTGAGTGATCACAACCCGCTTATAGCCACTCCTATCATAAATTCACAGATGAGCACTACGGAAGAACCTGTGATCCAGTATACTCCCAATAAGGGTATTAGGTTGAAATGGGACCAGGTAGATCCCCGAAGATTTGAGCAAGAAATTATCTCAGGTAACCGTTATCTTATAGACGGGTGTTTGAAGCCAGATTCTACACCGACTGATATAGTGCAGGACTTTGAGGTGCTTTGCACTGAAATGTCCCTGAGGCTGGTATAGAAGATACTTCAAAAGCAAGCTCCATTGGTGCGCTGGTTCAATAACGAATGCACCAAAGCGCACAAGGAGCAAAAAGGGGCCCTACATACAACCCCTGTGACAGAGAGCGAGTAAAAATCTGGCGGGGCAAATATAAAATGGTGATTGAACAGCGGAAAAGGGAACTGAGGAAGGAGGCATGGGAGGACTTGGAATGTGCAGGATCCCTTAAGGATTCAAACAAATTCTGGAAAATTATAACCCCCCCAATGTTTACGGAAGATGTGAGACTGATGGACTTGCTGATCCTAGGTGAAGCCTGGGAAGCTCACTTCATCCATATCTTAAACCCCTCACATAGGCTGTTAGAAGCGGTAGCACAGGAAATGTCCCGTGACTCAATCCAAGACCTACAGCTAAGCTCGTCCATCTCAGTTCAAGAAGTAGAGGTGGCTATCACACAGGGCATTAGTTTGAAAGCCCCTGGCCCAGATGGGGTGCCCCTTGATCTCTTTAAGAGAAATTCTAATTTGTGGGCACCATTACTAACTAATTTCTTTAAAGCAGCCATTATCGGCCAGCTCCCTAGGTCTTGGAAAGAGGCGATAGTAGTCCCCATTTTTAAAAAGGGCGACAGGAATGACCCTTCGTGTTACAGAACCATATAATTGATTGACGCGACAGTAAAGGTCCTGGGTAGGGTCCTTCTTGCGTGTCTAGAAGAGTGGGCATCCACAAAAGGAGTCCTGTCAAATACACAATATGGTTTTAGAAGGGGCATGGGTTACGGTAAGATATGGCAGCTTTGGGGAAAAACACATTCTATCATCTCTACTGGAGGGGTTCGTCGAGGCTGCATTTTAGCCCCGTTTTTATTCCTTATTTATACAAATGGACTTGAGGCCTTTTTATTAAAAAGGGAGCTTGACTTCCCGAGATTTGGTAGGAAATTTGTTCCTCAGCTCTCATATGCAGATGACACAGTCTTGCCAGCGAGGACAACTATGGGTCTACAGAAATCCTTCAACGCTTTCACAGAATTTATGACATCCCTTGATCTAAAAGTTAATGCTACCAAATCATGCATCATGGTATGTGGTCCTCGGACCACAAAAACTAAAACTTTTGTGATGCAGGGAAAGGTGATAGAAAAAGTTAGAAAATGTTCATACTTGGGCAACTTATTCAACACTCAGATGAAATGGGACCCCCTCCTGAATGTCAGAGTGCAGCAGACAAGTAGGGCCGCAGACACGCTCTTTTGGTTTAGATCTAAGTGGGGGCAGAAATCTGTAAAAGAATTACTAACTCTCTATAGAGCTAAATGCCTCCCTATCGCCACTTATGGGGCAGGGACTATGGGGGTATAAAAGATGCCAACAGCTTCAAGTAGTAGAGAACAACCTCATCAAAAAACTTCTGATGGTACCAGAAAGCACCTCCACAACATTTTGCCAAGCAGAATTGGGCCTAGAACTCATAGAGGACCGTATTGGTTTTGCCCCGTTGTGCCTATGGGTTAAGATCTGGCTATTGGAGGACTTAGCATTCTCAAGAGACAACATTATGGATTGCCTTACTGCTCACAGTGCTGATAAGATCCCCTAGCTTCACTTTTTGAAGGACATGCTTTATGAGTTAGGCCTAGGTCACTTTTTTGATAACCTCCATAATATTCCCCCAAATGCCAAAGGCACTATCAAACAGGCTTCCTTTTTTAGGGGCACTATGCGTAATTGTCAGCCCTTAGCCCATCTGGGAGCCCGCTCCCCCATTAAGGCCATCAAACTATTTTATTTAACTTTTACCACAAATCTCCAGACCAGATTTTATCTCACTAGGTTTCGGGCAGGCACTGTGCACTTTTTGGTAGCTTTCCCTCGTCAAGGAGGATGGTCGGATAAGCTCACACCATGCCCCTGTGACAATTTAACTAAGCAAAGCACGTTGCTTTTTGTACAATTTTGTGCACTTTATAAGTCAGTGAGAGTCAAATTTTTTCTCACATTATTGAGAAAGATTCGACTGTGCAGGTATAGCGAGGGTTTTAGCTATCTGTATTCATTGGCTTCTACCGATATTTGCATTGCAGTAGCAAACTTGTTTAGGGGCGCTGCTGTGATCAGAAAGCGATATGAGTAAAATTTGTTCTAGATCATTAAGGGTGGAACAGGCCAGCATGAATTGATAATGGGCCCACTTGTAGCTTAATCCTTAACAGCCCAATTTTAGCCTTTTAACTTACCTTGTATTAGGAACGTAATGATTCCTGGTTACTTACAAATTCATTTTGTGGATATACCTTTCTGTTTCTTTAAATTACGATGTCCCAACCTACACGTAGGGATAGAGTGAGAGACATGGATTGTTCTAGCCATTCTGATATGTATTGATGGTTTTAAGGTCTCTTAATTGGCCCAGGTGCACTATTTTGTTTATTTACTTATTTTATTCTTCTTAATGACCTTCCAGATCCAGCCTTGGCCACAAATAAAATAGTAACCTGGATAACTTGGTGGACCCTTTATTGGCCCTTTTTGCGGCTCTGATTTGAGGTTTTTGTCACCTAGGTGTTGATCGCAGTCTTAGGGCTTTATCCTATATTACAAACAAGATACACTTTATAGATCATGATATCTAAACTGGTATGGAATATCACTATGTTTGATGAAGTTTTTAATGTATTGTAAATTTTATACTGTGCGCTTTCATGGTTCATTGAACCGAAATAACGTTTATCTGACTTACTATTGTAATTGAAAAACTTTTCAATTAGGATTTATGAAAAAAAACTACTGCTTTATAACTGTGATGTAGCCTAAACACAAAGTCATGTTGCAGAGTTAGTACAACTTATGCACAATAAAGTAGTTTTCATATTACAGGCACATTTTGACATCCAAATGAGTATTATGACCAGTGATACCACATATATTTGTCATAAGATTTTACAGGTACGCTTTGATGAAGAGTTGGCCACCTGTCTTGTCAAATAAAATGACCAACCCTATGCCCCACATGGTAAAAACAACACTATTGACGCACTTCTCAATCACAGAGGTAGTTCTTGGGAGCCTTTCCAAAATCTTCCCTCACAAAGCATGTGGCAAGTCATTTGCAAACTCTATCTTTTGAACATCCATGTCCCCTCAACTCACAATGGGAGAAATGCATATTACAGCAATCTAGCATCAAATCACACACAAAGAAAAGGCATTTATGAAGAACCGACAGTGTGAGGTAGGGTATACCAACAAATGTTTAGCGTATAAAGTTGGATAACTAGACACAGCAGTAAAAAATATTTAATAAGGTTAAAGGTAGAGAAAGTATAAAGGAGGAAAAACATATATAGTGAAGGGGAGCAGACATCACAAAAAACAACTTCACAGTAAGACAAAATGAAACACTAATGTTTCCTTATAGCAAGAAAAAGCATAATGGCAAAAAAAAATTAATCTTGGTGATAGAGAGAAAATGGATGAAGCAGGCCATCTTTTAAAAGGCATGTATTAAAATGATTGTGTTGGAACGGTTTGGTAAAGCACCTTAGAGTTATGTGACCTTGTAAAAGCACTTGCACAATCCTACTGTTATGTTATGTTATGTCATTTTTATATGTACAGCAAACTAACACAGAGATTTCTGGTGCTGAGAAGTAAACATAACAAACTGTGGGAAATCATGTGTTTTTCTATTAATGGCATTTAGGAAAAGTTTGCTGTGCTAGGAACAATGTTTAACCAATTTCAGGAACAAGCAGACTACTAAAGAGCAATCTTTTTTTGCTACAGTTGTTGCATTTTACTAAATGGTCCTCAATTTCTCCTAATGTTTGTGGTTTCAGCCTGCTTGGAGTTTATTGTGAAAACAGGTGTTAAACCCATTGGTTATCTCAGAAAACTATAAATTATTGAAAAGTAGACAAAAGACCAAATTCAGCAAGAAGTCATTTTTGTACATTGATTATGGTTTTACCAAAGAAATTAATGGCTGAAATTAAAAACTTAATGAAAATTTGTAGAAAAAAATAGCTTTTGATGATGACGCTCTCACCTGACATGTTTCACCCAAGGGTCGATTTACAAAAGTAGTATACCTTAGGTCTGTCAGGCCCTTCTGTTCACAGGGATATATCCTGTTTGTTAATTGTCCGAAAATAACTGAGCTGCAGCTTATGAGGATTTTTCATTGTGTAGCTAACATGCAGCAATTCATGTGGTAAAGTCTAATGAACAAAAAATAGATATGAAAACTTGCAATCCGTTCTTAAGTTAGAATGCTACATTAGAAAATTGCACTTTTTCTCTTGTTGCACAGTCAGAACTGTTCTTAAAATGTGTTTGTAAATGGCAATATCACATGCAAAATGGGTGTAATTCATGTTTTTGCCTGTATCCCTTTCTATTACTGCTGACATGTCAATCAGATCTGAAAACACACCCAAATTGCTAAGTGTGTTTTTTTCACAGGATTCAAAAGCATACTCAAGTAAAGTGGGTGGGTTTTTGCACTCAGTTAATTTTTATGCAATAATAAATTGAGAATACCAAAACTAAAGGTCCCAGAGGTAAGGGAAAACAGATGGTCTAGTGTTAGACCAGTCGTCCTTGTTGTGGTCTTCCCCAAACCTATTGCCTTCACCCCTCCTATTTTCTGATTTTCATTTTTGTTGGCATTAGGACTCTGCACTTTACCACTGCTAACCAGTGCTAAAGTGATGTGCTCACTCCCTAAAACATGGTACAATTGGCTTAACCCTGATTGGCATCTTTAATTTACTTATACATTCCTAGTATATGGTACTACGTGTATCCAGGGTCCATAAATTAAACCCTACTAGACATCCTGCAGCATTCATTGTGGTAGTGAAACACTCCTGAATTCGATTTTCACTACTGTAAGACTTATCTCTCACATTGGAAAACATTAGGTTACCTTATTACATTTAATAAGTGCTATCCCTTGATTGGGAACAGATGGGAAGGTTAAGTTTAGGCTCCAAAGAATTGTAATGTAAAATCCTCTCTAACTGTAAAGTCAGATTTGAAGTCACAATTCTCAAAATGCCACTTTTAGAAAGTTAGCATTTGTTTGTCCTAAATATTTGGCGCCTACTGCCTGTGTCACATGATTGTGAATACCTTGGTAGTTGGCCTTTTTGTATTTTTCCCATACAGTGAGACAAAGTGGGACTAGTTGTTGGCAGGATTGGCCATCCTGCCAGATTGGGTGTGGCGGAGCTGTTCCATGCCCCACTTACATTTCAAAGGGCTCCCTCCAGCACACACACAAAAGAACCTGACCAAGTCTACTTGGAACTAGGCAGGGGAATGGAAAACCTTTCAGGAACCAGATATGAGGGAAGCCATGATGTCACCTCCACTTCAAGGACTAACACTTGGTGTAAATATTGGCCCTCCTAAAACACCTCTTCAGTATGCTCCTGGACCTGTGGAAGACTTCAGAAGGACTGGCTTATACTCCTGAGGGCTGCCCTGCTGCTCAAGGCATTCGTTGCTGCTTGAAAGAGAGATGGATATCTCCTTGGTCCCAGGATTACCAAGTGACTCCAAGGGTCAGTTGGCTGGCCTCCTGTGTGAGCTACAGGGATGTAACAAGCTCCAGAGACCTTGAACTCGGCACCTGGCCTCTGCTGGAGTGAGTCCTAACACCCCAAGTGGGGCCCACCAGGTCCTGGACCATTGGAAGTGGTGTTAAGGGTGATCATCCTGCCTAATCCTAAAGCTTGGTACTTAAAACATTTTTCATCAAAAAGTGCCAGAAGAACTGACAGAAGCCTGGGACCTACCTGCCAGCCGATCCACCCAAAGTGCATCGCCAGTCGGCCTGACTTCGCTGTAGCTCCAACTACGTTCATAGCAGCAGCCACTACTGTTCAGCGGAACCTCAGAGTGATGGTATCCGGCCTCATTGAGCCTTCTTTGGATACGACTTGCAGCTTTGCCCCGCAGGAGGTTTTTGAATTCATAAAAGTTGTCTAAGACCGAAGGTAAAAATCATTACCGGACAACCTCCTCGACCTGGAATACCGGCTTCTCCCGCTCCAAGGTCCGAAGGTAAGCCAAGGCCAGTCCCAATCCACCTCGTCTACCCTGCACTCCTTCATGGTCGGCCTTAATGTTAGACTTGGCCCCCGTCTCGCATGACCAGATACCAGCGGTTGGCACTTTCATATTTTAGGGGCTATTTTTTATTGAAAATGTAAGCAATTCATAACTCTGGTTCTACTGATAGGATTGTATTTATTTTTCATTTATTAACATTTTCTCTATTGTTGTAAAATAGTGTGGGGTTTTTCTTGTGTTCGTTTTCACTTTATGACTGTGTGTGTGCTGCATAAATACTTACCACAGTGCCTTCAAATCAGGCCTAACTGCTTTTGTGCAAGGCTACCAGAGGATTAAGCAAAAATTAATTTAGTGACCTTTGTAGTGCACCCTGACAAGGATTGTGGTTGTTGCTTCAGCAGGTTGACACCCCCCTCAAGAAATAGCCCAGTTTTTACATCTAGTGAATTCGTTTTTTTGTTTTACTACAAGTTATTATTATTATTATAGAATATTTGTAGAGCGCACAGCTACCAATGTACGGGCTTACTAGCCTCTATATTTCTACATATGAACTGCTTCTTTACTAAAAAATTGTGTCAGATTCTACCGTATGTACAATTCATGCCTTGATGTGAATTTCAACCATTTTGGCAATCCTGCAGATGGAAATATTGATTAATAATATAAAGTGCTTAGGCAAATTTGTTTTGTTAATTTTAGAGATTGGTAAGAGCAGTGCATGTTTTCCAAAGAATCTATACTTCATAAAGAGAGCCTTTTACTCTAGTCCTAAATGTTTAAAGGTAATAACAATATATTTTGATGGAATTCAAAACTGTTCAAAGAAATATGAGGGCTGTCTGTATTATTATTGTTAAAAGCGAAACCTTTTAAAAAGCACTCTACTCATTTCTTCTGCAATGCTCTTAGAACTGTATTTTGACCGTTAACAGTTCAGTGATTTTGCAGTAATTTAGGGCATGGATATGAATAGAGGCAATTGGACTCTTGAACCAGACATGCACTTTGGATTTTTTTCAATTTCTAATGCATCAGGATTATTCTGGCAACTTGTGCTGGTTGGTTTTTTCATGCTTCCATTAGTGAATTCATAAGAAAACCTGAGAGAAGTGAACATTTAACCAAAGAATTTCTGGAATTAAACAGCTGCGGTCAGTGCAGGTAAGTGCATTGGGGCAGGGTGGGGGGGATGTCGATAGAAGACGCAATATGATTTATTTACTTAATGTTCTCTATACCGTCGTATGTTGACTTCGACCCTCGCACCAAGCCCCCACCGCGACCCACCACGCTTACCTACACCGCTGGAATTAAATCATATTTTTTCCTAACTGAAAATAATAAATACACCTCATTTCATAAATGAACTTACTTAATTTTCAGCAGTAGGTGTAGTTTTTGCACAAGGTGGAAACAGTGACAAGGATTTAAAGCCTCGTTTTAGTGAATTTAATTTGTCTTTTTTGACAAATGACAAGGGCTGTGTGTCTTTCATCTAACTACAAATCTATGCTTTAGGGATGACTTTGGCTCATAGAATTAAACTTCTTTCTAGAATAACAGAGTAGATTATGACATTATGACACTGCAGCCCGGATCAAAACACATTTTAGCTGGCGCTATTACATGTCCTTAGTGGTACAACAATGCTCTATGCAAATACATTATGCTTCTGTGACAAGAAAGTTTGTGCCAGTACTTAATTTGTAAAAAAGTAAAAAAAATAACTTCCAGGACTCTCGTCAGGAGGCCATTACAACTTGCACCACACATTGTCCCTGCTATGCTGCCAATAATAGTAACAACACGACTACTAACCATCACACAAGTGTGACAATTCAGACTATTTCAGGCCCCAAGGCTATAGGAATGGCTTGGGTGGCAAGTAATAGCCTTTTTTAATGTATATTGAATTAATAATTAACTTTTTTTGTGGTCATCTTTAAATTAGCCAGACAGTGCCACCTTGTGGCAGACTGTCACAAGCGCTGGTGCTGACAATTAAGTGCTGGTGCCGATCAACAGAAACCACAGGCTCAAATTAAGCACTGGTTTGTGCATAATCATAATGATGCATTATTTTTGTAGAGGTGATTTGTTCTTTTTAGCGCTATTGTGTTTTGTGCCTCAATATTGCATATTGCTTATTTAAGACACCCATCAGCCCATGTTTTAAATTACCAATTTCCATGCTCACTTTATGTGACACGGCCCTAAATATGCAATCATGTAGTTTACGCAGTAGGCACGAAGTGAACACACAAACCATTATAAATCAACTATATTTATGCACAATGCATACAGCGAGAATGAAGGAGCAAACAGAGGAATACAAAATATAACAGTTGTGCACAATGCATGCAGATGATGCACATACTTTGTATGAGTCCATGCAGTGGCGGCTGGTCAACTGCACAGCTGCCACTAGGCGTCATTGAAGGGGATGAAAGGGGTTGCAAGAGACACTAAATAAATATATATATGGAACTACCAGGCTCTTTCCCTTGCCAACACAGACATGTAAAGCATGACAGTTACCCAAAGTATAGTGCCTCAAGGTGAGAACAAAGAGGATGGATGTGCCTGAGAAATCCTGGACTGTTTCTTGGACACCCTGGTAATCATGTCTGAGACACACGAAGATCTATACAAAGACACACCCAGAATGGGTGCAAGTGAGATACCCAGGAGGCTGGGTTTATCACTCCCAGAGAGACATCTGGAAGACAAGTGTTCCTGAGACACCAAGACCTGATATGCTGATGACTGCGCCTGAAACACCTCAAGGACTCAGAATGGGACAACCAGAGGGACTGTGCCTGACACGTTCAAAGGCAAACTGAGGTTACAAACTACGACACAACAGTACTGTGTCTGAAAATGAGATTCCTGTAGGACTGAGTCTGGGAGTTAGTCTTCTGTAGATGACTGCAACGTGAGCCATCCATATCTGTTTTCAAGACACCTTGGTAATTGTGCATCAGACCGAGACATCCACAGGTGTGTCTCAGAATCTGAGACACACTGAGGGCTGTATCTGAGAGGCATCCAAAAAACTTTGCCTCGAAACAAAACATCCAGCCAGTTCAAATGAAAGCTTGAGGCAATGCACTTTAAGAGCTGTGCATGTTGTATTACTTGGTTTGGGCATTCACCTGACCCCTATTATGGGAATGCAGCCAAACGGAGGAGGGTCAGGAGTACTGTTGTGACATAAGACAAGTAGCTGAGGAGTATATTTGTAGATTATTTATTAGTCTTAGTTGCAGGATGGTATCCAAGTACAGCAGCCCCAACAGGAGCAGCCTGCTTGCTGCTCAGCCCATACTCCACCCCTCACCACACAAGCACCCACACATTCCATTCATCTCCATCACACCAACATTCCACTCAGGACACTCACACTGGCTGAGCAGCTAGGATCCAAGGTAACAGAGGAGATGCATGAATGCCTAAGCAAGATACAAAATATCCTCCCCTTTTAAACAGAAACTAAAATTTAATATACTAGGTGGAAACAACTATTCACAAAAATGTACACATGAAGGAAAAGAGTTCAAAACCCTGGAATGCAAGAAAGAACATAACATCTCGAGAAGAACTAACCAATAAAGAAAGCAGAGAGGGTGAATAAAAAGATACATGAGGAATATCACCCATACTCCCCCTTTATAAAAACAGATAGAAAATGTAGAAACAATGTTGTCTAACACGTCACATGTAACTAGACAGCTGACTAGGAAACACTAAAAAACTCCAAATGAGGAACTGACACAGACAAAAACACGTGAACACACAGGAGAAATGGGTGAGAAACACCCGACCAAACATCCCAAAGAAAATTTAAAAAAATGTAACTGTAGTCATCGGGGACACGCAGCCCCAGAACTCTATCTCTAACATAAGAGAAACAAGTGAAGATGCGGCTAAAATGAACCCTATCAGTGATCCCTCAGGTAAGGTTTGTAATGTAAACTGTGGAAATAGGACTAGCACCCATTTAGACACCCCTCATGTAAGGTTCAGTAATTTGCAGAAATGGGACTATCACCCATAAAGACATCCCTCGTGTAAGGGTTTGTAATGTACATCGTAGAAATGGGACTTGCACCCATTTAGACATCCCTCATGTAAGGGTCAGTAACCTAACCTGTAGAAATGGGATTATAGCCCATTTAACCATCCCTCATGTAAGGTTGTTGCAGCAAAAGCGGGGTGAATTTTTCTACTTCATAAATAATAATACTAATTTTATTCACAAGACTCTTTTATAGTTAGCAGTTCAGGCCCATGAGAACTCAATAACCACTTACAACATCAGGTCCTCTGATGGATCTTTTGTAGAGCTAATAGGGACTTGGCAATGAAAAAACAGATAAAAGTTCCCTCATAAGGACCCTAAATGAAGGAAATATCTAACTCAATAACAACTGTCATAATATTTACTAAACTGTCAATCGCTCATTAATAACGACAAACTATGAAATACTTATTAAGTCTCTTTTATCTAGGTTTTTCAGAATATATATTGGTCAGTACATGAATACATTAGCAAACATTATAAGTATCTTTACAAACAATGTTACAGATAAATCACTAATATAAGAAACAATTTATAATAAATTCATCACAATATCAATAACAGGCAATTGAGAGAGAGAGAGAGAGAGACAAAAGGGAAATATTTTATTGCAAATATCAATATGCAATTTGATTTCATACAAACCTAGAGAATTAATGAGAAAGGAAGCTAACCTCTTGGCCAAAAAGTTATAGCTAAGAGCAACATCATCAGCCGATGAAGTGCAAAGAATCAGGACAGTCTCAGTCAGGTTTAGCAAAGACAGCAGCCAGCCAGAGTAGCATAGAGAAAACAGCAGCAAGGCTCTCCTCTCATAGAAACAGCTACTCTACTAATTTTCTTTTTGCACTAATATTTATACCCTAAATATTAATGTCCAATCTCCTAAAAGTATCATTCATAGCTTCTTCGCGATTTTATTGGTTTTCAGAATAAGGTGATCATCTGACTATACTAGCTCGACAAAGTTCATTGAAGAAATTCTTTGTTAGTTCTAATGAAGTCATCCTTCAGCGGAAGCAGGAAAAACATCTTGCAACATTAGTCACATCCTCGCACATGTCTCGCTGGTTTGTAACTTTCGTCAAAAAGTTCATTCACAGAGAATAATCAAGAGGAAATTCCTTGAGATTAATTTGTGCACAGCTAAACAAACTAACACAGCATTTTAGAACTAGTGAAGGACAAAATACATTTTCTTCCGAGGCCTACATTTTTAAGAAAAGAAAATATAATTCAAGCAAGGTTTTGAGGCCTTCATAGGAATTTGTAATGCATTTCTCTATAGGAAATAAAACACGTTTCAGTTAAATGTTCACAACGAAAATTCATAAAAGATCATTATAGCAAATGAATCCAAATTTTTCTATTAAATCAACGAGTATTATCTAATTTGACTCATTATTAATTAATATGTCTCTTTTACATTATAAGTGAAGTTAATTAGCGTTTTCATGTAACATTTTTCATAAGCGTTTCTCATTATTATTTCTACTTCTCTCTTCTCCCGTAAATGTTTTCGTCCACATAAAAGAAAACGTAATTTACTCATGCTTTAGGCAATGTTTAATGCTACTTTCATTTTTTACACGTGTTGTGCTTTGCTTCATTTTGCACTTTTCACTAATATTTTAAATTTGGTCACCCATGTTAATGGTTTTTCACACCACTAGTCATTGTTTCATTAGTAACACAAAATGTAATCAAGCAGGATCTTATTTCGCAAAATCATGCTTCATCAATCCCCCATTTGATGGCGACTCAAGCCATCATACAATCTACAGAATCAGATTACGATCTGATTCTTGTTTCAAAAAGAAGTAGTTTTCATCTGTTTCAACCTAACACCCTCTACATCTCTCATTACTTCATAATAGGCTCCTTTTCTTTCTTCCTATTCTATTTCTTCTCTTTTCCTTTTTCTTGCTCTACGTTTACTCTCTGTTTCCTTGCTCTTACAGCATTTGTAAATTAGAATTACCATTAGCTAAAGCAATTATTGGTGTTAGTATTCTCCCTAAAAAGCTGTTACTTAGTGATGAAAACCAATTACCTACTGAGGAAAAACCTGTACCAAGTTTTTCCCATGCACCATCAACCTTCAGTTCAGTTAAATCATTATGTAAATGTGTAATGTTGCTGATATATCCCTCTAAATCCTTACTTTTGTCAGGAATATATGTGCAACATTGTTGAATTTTCAACATACTACAGACTCCGCCCTCTTTTGCCAATAGTACATCAAGAGCAAGTCGATTTTGCGAAACCATGGATCTCATGGCCACCATTTCTGTATCAATCATTAAAAACACACCAGCAGTGTCCGTTGATAAACGATCAACTACTGTAGACAATTTTCTGATTTTATGTGAGTTCAAAATTACTCCGACTGATGGTATCAATGCACCAAAAATATCTCCCACTATTTCAGCGGCACTAATTCACCTTTTACTCCGTGTTAGTTTCTTTTTATTGGTTTTAGAATTTTCATTCACAAGATAGACCTTTGGGGAAACTGTTCCCAAATAACAACACCCATACCCATGTTGTGGCAATCTATAATAAGCGTTTCTACCACACACATAATAAACTCCAGGATAAACAGGGTCAGTACCACCTCTCAGTCCCTAACCCCCTGTAATTAGAAAGGTATGTTCACATTCACTAGAACCAATGAAATAATTGTTATATTCAGTCTTTTGTCTTAGTAAGCAAAGCTTTTCCTTGTGATGCCAGTCTAGAGTCATTGCAGCATATGTCTCCCCTTTCTTGTAATCCCACTCTCTGTGAGCCCAGGGAGGTATATTAGTCTTTTGTTCTTCAGCCTTTTTCTTAAAATCTTGTCGCCTATCTTCTACAGTATTTATGAATTCTATTTCTACACTATTTAATCTACAGGTCAGATTATTTTGATGTGCATATACAGTATCTATTGTTTTAGTCGTATGGAAAAATTCTCCCATACACTCAGCGTTTCTTGTACTACTCACTATATTCATGTTCCTTTTAATAGGGACTTCTGAAAATACTAAATCATAGTTGAAGTAGAAATACTGAAACTGATCCTTCCCATAGAATAAACTAGTTAGTACACTACATGAAATACCATATGTTAATGGAAGGTGGTGATAAGTCAATCCTTCCGAGACAGACGATGGTAATTGCATGCACAACAATTTCTTTCATCCATAGTATCAATGTACTCGTACAACAATTTTGTAACAACATTTTACGAAAAATCATGAATAGAATTATCTTGATGTAAATCACTTCTTGTTAGTTCTTTAATATTAGTCTCCGGATCTTCTTTAAGATCTTTCTTTATGTAAAATGTTGTGAAAACATCATTATTAGTAATATTATCTTTAGTAGGATACATAAAGTAAGGTATTATTAAAATTAATATTAACCAAACAAAGAACATTAAAAGGACACATATAAAGCAAGCAATAAAACATCTTCGCTTAATTAACAAAAAAATTTTTGTTGAAAAAACTGATTTTTTTTGTTTGATAAAATCTGTGTATCCCACACTTTTTGAACCTTTTCTGAACCTCAGGTCTCGAGTGATTATCACATTCGATTTATCTTCAAATCTTATCTCTATTTTTCTGCACCCCTTTTTCTTTAGCAAAGTTTATTTAGGGTGGCTCATATCAAACAGGGAATTGTAAGCGCGCTACTCACCCGTGAGGGTCTCAAGGCGCTGAGGGAGGGGGGGGGTGTCCGCAGATCTGTTTAGCCGAAGAGCCAGGTCTTGAGGGTCTTCCTGAAGGTGTTCAGGGATGGGGCACGTCTGATGTCTGCCGGTAGCTCGTTCCAGGTCTTGGCTGCAATGTGAGAGAAGGATCTTCCGCCTGCTCTGGCTCTGTGGATGCGCGGGGTTTCGGCCAGTGCGAGGTTGGACGATCGGATAATGATGAATTGCTTCTGATTTCTTTCTCTGAAACGTTTGTTGCAGCAGCTAAATATGTCCATTCAGGTGCTGTGTACTTCTTGTTTGCAACTTTTGCTCTTTTTGTTCTTTGCACTGTATTTTCTTCTCCTTCAGAATAACTTTGTTCAGATTGGCTAGAAATTTCAATTATGGTATTTGGAACTTTTTATTCAGAGTGTATTTTACTCTCTTGACTCCTTTAGGCCATTTATCACCTTTCCTTGTTCTTTTTCTTTGAAACACTGTCTATTTCACTTGATTTGAAACTTCTCTTAGCTGATTCCCTTTTTTCCTTTTCTTTATTTCTTTCAGGGACCAACTCTCTTTTAGTTTCAACAATGACAGTATTACGAGACCCAGTAGCTTGTGCCCACTTTACTTGGTTCTTAGTCTGTTCAGATTTCTTTCTTTCTTTTTGTTCACCTTCAACTGATTCTGTGCTTTCAATCAGACTTGGGACTCCTCTTGTATGACTTGCATGTATCCAATTAGGCAAGCCACCACATTTGATTGCTGTTGTTGTCACAAGGATCACTTGATATGGCCCATGCCATTGAGGTTCCAAACACGACTTCCTTATGTGTTTCTTGATGAGCACCCACTCTCCAGGGCTCAAATCATGGCCTTGCTCTCGTTGTGCTGTAGTTGCAACTTCTCCAACCTGATGAGACACAGAACGCACTACATCAGCTAATCCTTTGCAATAATCGAGCACTAAGTCATCAGTTATATTCATCAATTGATTTAATGGTACTGTTGGCTGTCTCATAGCCCTTCCCATCACAATTTCATGTGGGGACAGTCCAGTTCTTCTGCCAGGAATACTTCTCAAACTCATCAAGACCAACAGCAATGCATCTGGCCATTTCAGTGATGTGGATGCACAAACTTTAGCAAGTCTAGACTTTATTGTGCCATTTATCTGCTCAACCACACCTGATGCTTCTGGTCGATAAGCACAATGTAATATTTTTTCAATTTGCAATGCTGCACATATCATCCGAATTATCTCATTATTAAAATGAGTTCCTCTATCTGATTCTAATGAGACTGGAAATACAAATCTAGGAATTAGCTCTCTAATAAGGAATTTAGCAACTGTTAAGCTGTCAATTCATCTTGTTGGATAAGCTTCCACCCAACGAGAAAACAGACATACAATCACCAATACGTATTTTAGACCATGGCAAGGAGGCATCTCCACAAAATCCAACTGCATGCGGGTAAATGGACCTGCTTTTTTTCCAATTCGACCCAAACTGACAACAGTTTTCCTCCCTGCATTTTGTTGTTGACAAGTGACACATCTTTGACAGAGACTTTCTGCAATGACTCTAAACTTGGGATTAAACCAGTTCTGCTTAAACAATCTTATCATAGCATCTCTACCCATATGTATAGACCATAATAGGCTTGTGCCATCTGGGACAACAAACTATCTGGCATTATTGGTCTTCCATCAGTGTAAATCCATACTTCATCATCTGCTCTGTGTGTACAACCTATTTTGATCCAATTCTCTTTTTCTTCATCACTAGCTGTGTCTTGCAACTGTCTAACTTCTTCCCATGTTTCAACAGATGAAAACATTAGTCTTGTTTCTGTTTGATCAGAACGTTCTTTCAATTGTTCCCCATTTATTGTAATTGAATTTTCTGCACAATAACGTGCAATTTCGTCAGCATATCTATTGCCAACTGTAACATAATCATTTCCAGTTTTGTGTGCAGAACATTTCACCGCCCCAATTTGTGCCGGCAATTTAATGCCATCAACAGATCTTTCACACACTCTCCGTTTCGTATTGGTGAACCCGAAGAGGTTAAAAATCTGCGTTGGGACCACAACTGCCCAAAATCATGCACAACTCCAAAACCATATTGACTATCCATAAATATGGTTATTCTCATGTGCTTTCCAAAACATCATGCCCTTGTAAGTGCAATTAATCCAGCTACTTGAGCTGAATTCACTCCTTTCAACCATTATGCTTCAATGACATTCGCAACCGTACATATTGCATATGCAGCTCGCAAGGTACCTTCTTGGTCTCTCAAGCATGATCCGTCCACAAACAACACAAAATCTGATTCAGACAAAGGTATTTCTTTGATATCAGGTCTCGGTTTCGTACACAACTCAGTAACATCCAAACAATCATGATCTGCTTCATCCATTACCACTTCACAACTTGGATTTGGTAACAAAGTAGCTGGATTCAAGTTTGTACATCTTGTCACTGTCACATTCTCAGCTCCCAGAATCACTCTTTCATATTTTGTTAATCGACTGCTAGTAAGATGCTGTATGCGAGTTCGTGTTAACAAAATTTCAACTGAATGTGGTACATACACTTTCAAAGGATGTCCCATCACAATTGTTTCACTCTGTTCCAAACTCATGCAAGTAGCAGCAATTGTGTAGTAATGAGGTCCATGCAGGTAGGATGTAGTTTAAGTAGATTTATTGAAGTAAGTTACATGTAGAGGAGTTGTAGTGAAGCAGCCCCAACAGGAGCAGCCTTCCTGCTGCTCAGCCCATTATCCAACTGTCACACTTCACCTCACGGGCACCCAACATTCCAATACGCATTATAACTCCAACATTCCATGCAGCACACAGCACATTCACACTGGCTGAGCAGGAGGAGGGATAATGGCAGAACATTAACATGAACAGGATACTACATATCCCCCTTTCTTATATAACAGAAGCATAAATATGGTTGCCTGAAAGAAGCTAAAACAATGTGAACCAGGAAAAGGAAATAAAAAGAGGAACACAAAAAAAGCTAAGTATGTGCAATGAAGTGAACAAAGAGGAGAGAGCAGAAGGATAGGTGGAAGTAAATGAAGAGGACGCAAAAGATAAATATACACAGATAGGTATAGAAGAGGAAGCAAAGGATAGATATACACAGACAGATGAATAACCCAACCTCCCCTTCTATAAATTTCAATAGAATATAATACAAATGTAAGGCACAAGGAACAACGAGGTAAAGGATAGACATAAAAGCACCAATGGCTACCCCCAAACACACCCACTGGCCAGACAGGCATGCAAGAAGGAACGACATAGCACGACACAAACTAATCACCAGCCTTACACCCAGACACACAGAGAAGTGAAGGAAGGATCTCCTCCTAAACAAGGAAGAAAGAGAATAAGAACTACAATGAGGGAAAGACTGGGGACAAAGGAAGACTAACAACCAAATATAGACCAGATTACAAGGATGAAAAGAATATTAGACATCACGAAGAGAACTGAACAGGAGAGAAAACAGAGAAGATGAGAAGAAAATACAATAAGTATAACTCATCCTCCCCCATTTTCAAATTGACAATATAATAATATAAGCAAAACGTGGGGTATAACTAACAGCAAAGTCTAAGAATAGACTCAGAATAAACTGTACCCCAACTGGAGATAGATAATGTAAAGGTTAGTGACGTGAATACTGTAAATGGGAGTAACACCCAAGGGGACAACCCCGTGAGGAAAACCATTAGCAGAGATGGGACTGACACCCAATAAAACACACCCTAGGTAAGGGTAATAATGTACCACTAGTACGAGAAGATGGGACTAAAACCCATGACCTACCCCTGACATAAGAATGGAAGCTACTGTAAATGGGACTGAACCCATGACCTACCCCCAGAGATAAGGGTGGTAGCTACTGTAAGTGGGACTGAACCCATGACCTACCCCCAGACATGAGGGTGGGAAGCTAAAGTAAATGGGACAGACACCCATAACCTATCCCCAGACATAGGGATTGTTAGCTAATGTAAATGGGACTAACACCCATAACCTACCCTAAGACATAAGGGTGGGAAAAGTAATGTAAATGGGACTAAGACCCATACAACGATGCCCTGTGTGAGGTTTGAAAATTTAATTCACCCATGTAGGTAGATGTACTATAAGAGATTGGGGCTGGAACCCATTCCGTCCCTAATGTAGGGAAGAGGAAAGCGTGGAATGAACACATCGGAAATGAGCAATTAACCCATGAAGGTATAAACATGTCACAAACGTAACATACCATGGGAACGAATACCACCAGACAATCCCATGGAGTAAATACGGGGAGCAAAACAGTTCCTTAGTGTAGTGGACCAAAAACCACAACATAAACGCACAAGGCTTAATAACAGCCAAGCGTACAATGAGCCGTTAGTGTTCGTTGAGTGATAAAGTAGAGGGTGTGCTTTAGAAAGGACAAACCCTGGTGAAGTGGAAAAGTAGCAGCTTGTATACTATATGGCATAGGTCAAACCAAGGCTAGTGAGCATATTACAATTGTGGTAAAGAAAGTTAAACTTATAGGAAGCATGTATAAGACACGGTCAACAGGCGTTGATTACCAAAACCTTATTTTACAACGGAATGATAAGTATAAGTACACTTGGATCCCGCGACATCTCCAGTTTGCTTCCAAAGTCCGTGGTTGTCAGGAAATGATCCAAAGGAAACTGGATTACAATGGGACACCGTAGCCCCGGTGGTTGCGTGCTATCACCAATATAAAAATGGCGGCACGCATGAGACGCAGCGCCGGATGATTCAAGGCGCGTTGCTACTGACAAGCGTAATACTGCAGCAAAGGCTGAGTTACATGCTAGACGTCACAGAGGGTGCCTCTGCAACACCGCGCGACTCCATCTATCAGGTAAGAAGCGCGCGCTCCCCTCAAAGTTTGAAAATAAGAGAGCAACTGTGAAACCATTAAACTGACACAACTTGTTATATTCTATATAGGTACCCTATATAGGCGCAGGTAACATCGCAACCTTTCACCTACATCCTTCCCTACATTGCATACACATCGGTTCTTAGGCACTGACCTTTTACCTAGATATGATACTGCATTCAGAACGCTGGATTTTCCCTGGTTCGATTCTCATACATTATGCATGAGGCTTCTTGGAAGCACAGCAGGACTAACAGTAGGAATACCATCTCCTGTATAATATCTCTGTATAAAGTTCAGGCCCAACGTCATCCTTTAGGCCGACACAGTAACACAGCAAGGTAGGACCCCTGGGGAGACCTATGGGTATATATACAACACATCTTGCTTAGGAAGATAGAGGCGACCGTGACTTCCCGGATGACACACTGACCAGAGACGCTGAGGTTCCTGCATGCAGACGCTCCAGCTAGCAGTGGTCTAACATCCCTCGCGGGGTGTCAAACTCGAGACCAGGACGGGGTCCCACATTCTCTAAACTCTCAGGTAATGGGGTGGACTAGATCCTAGAGGGATTCTTGGCATAACACCTACATAGATGCTAGGTACATTTAGGTACATCTAGTTAGGGAGGCATAGTAGGAGTACGCACTTTTTATCATGTGTTTTATGTACTTGTAAATATTCATGATTTCTGCAAGATGGTAGAACTATACCATCCCTTTACTTTCGTAGTACTGCTAATCATATATCTCTGCTACTGTGTAATGGTTGTTGCAGCTCATATATTCTACACTAGAATAACAACTGTTCAATAAATACTTATTGAAATGCTCAGCCTGTTTATTCTGTGTAACTCTCTGAGACAAACTAAGTGAGCATGAGTGACTGAGCGAAAGGTAGTATATTGTTTCCACGATCCTGGGGGATCAGGGTTGTCATGTTCTGAGGTTGGCAAGAACTATTCTCTCCCCGATAAGAGGAGACTCTAGTGGCATTGTGAGCTAGCTAATACAGACATGCTAACGTATCCAGTAGGGGTGCTCGGAATCCGTCCGCCACCAATCCCACAGTTTATGTTATCTGAACGCGCAGATCCTGTATAGGATATGTAGGAACTACACGACAAACTGATGTCTCCTAACTGTGGTTGCTAGCAGAAGAATACAACGAAACTTACCACAGCGTTTGTCTTATACATGCGGCCCAATCCAGCTGTCAGTAAGGAGACCGCTTAACGCATGGTAAATGCTGAACAGGTCCCAGTGACCATAACGCACAAAATGTAATCAGCATAAATAAAAAATACGTCCATGTGATGCCAGACAAAAAGTCGCTCACAATATAGGATATATAGGAACTACACGACATGGCGCCGCCAACGTTGGTTGGGTACTTATTTAACAGTAGAATCTGATTAGTTCAGTCGTGATATTATCAGAGACCCCTACTCACAAAACACCAGAGACGTCTGGAGTGGGTGGGCACAAACTCCGCCACAGCTGAGTAGGCTAAAAAATCCTATTTATTGGATGTTGGTTAATCAAGCTTGAAGGACACATTGTTCCTAAAATTGTGCAAAAACACCTTATCTTAGTTCCCTTGAAAAACTTCTACTTTACAAAATGACTGAGGACAAAAATAACCAAGAATTAGACCCACTGCAACAAAATCTGCCCCTCACAGATGAGGACGATGCAGACGCAATACAAATTGCACCAAACTTTAGAAATTCAGTCACCCTGAAACTACTTGCGCATGGTTTATCAGCTAGGGGTGGCATAGTAGCTTTCGTGATTGAGGCACACGAATCAAACAAAACAGAGGTATTTTATTCATGGGTTACATTCCCAGCAGCAAATGCAAGAACAAAAACATTTCACTCCTACACGGAAGGAGATGCACCAGCGGAATATTATCCATTCGAGGATATAGAGATTCCACTCACGTACCAGGAACACTTATACTGGTTTAAAGGCGCCCTACCCCACATAAGAAGAAGAGTAAGACTCGGCCCGCTCGGTAGAGAAGGGGCAACATGGCCAATATTAGCGGCCTACACACCACATCCTGACATTGACACAATGCCACCAGGAGACTTACTGATACAACATAAATATTTAATTAAAATCTATAGGAACTTGACGCAATTCGTCATGAGGACACTTACAGTCCAACCAGCGATAGTTGCAACAAATGGAACTCAAATTCAGGGTACACCAACTAAAATTACACCACAAACATTACACGCGGTAATGGGTAAAATGCCCACAAAACGTGAACAAATACCATTCTTGGTAGCTCAGAAAATAACGCAGCTAGAGGCAGTATTCCTGAATACTACCCCGTATGAAAAACACAGAATGCTAACAATCTGCTTGCCCAAGGGGATAACACCACAATTAGAGGATTGTACCACTTGGGGTATAGTCTTTGCTGCCATTTATTCCAGAACTCATGGTATCCCGTCATTAGCAGTAGTACCAGATGTATTGAGACAGATACAAAATGAGTGCGGAGCAGAACCTGCCCTAAACTTAGGGATGAAGTTACTAGGTAACTATGCCCAGGTATCAGCCATAATACTAGCTAACATTAAGGGGGAAGCAGCTTCAGTGGCCATCTGCCAACGCCTAAGGGAGTTCAGTCCTTTAGAACAGGAACACAAACTACCAAAAATAATTGAAACTGCATATGGAGAATTAGGCAAAGACAGTTTGGGTGGGAAAGCTGGTGGGCAGTCCTGAAAAGGACACTTCTAAGCAGACACCTGCTTCCACTAAGAAGAAGTGGGACAATAAAAAACAACAAAACTTTAAAGGAAACAGATCTCAATCCCGAGGTAGATCTCCTCCACAGGAGCCCTCCAAAAAGAGGTACAACCTTAGGAATAGGGATAATATTAGGAAACCTGACAGATATCAGGGTACTGATACACGTTCCTCTCGTTCCATCGAAAAACTCCAAGAGGGAAGGACGGTCAGAAAGACAAGAAGAGCGTACAAAGTCCAGAGACAAGCAGCACGCTCAGGAGTACACAGATGAGAAACCAAAGCAAAAGCCACAGTTCAAAAAGAAGAAAGTTGCAGGTCTAAAGATCAGACATGCCCAGAATTCTGAGGACTCGACTACTGAACGGGGAATGGGCTCTGACGATGCTAGACAGTGCGGCAGAAGTAACAATAGCTCGCCAGAACCTGAAGGAATTTTTGGTGACAGCGGACTTGAATGATTATATCACAGTAGAAACACCCGATACTAGGGTAAGTGTCCCACATAAAGTATATGAAATAACACTCCAACTGGAGGGGGACAAATGTAGAACAGTAAGAGGTCTCTTTTGGGAGAACCTGACGTTTGGATATGAAATTTTATTAGCTGAACAAGATTGGCCGCCAGCATTCGTCATGGATTGCCCTAAAGGAGAATCAGTAATTCTTCCGGCCTTCTCAGACCATATTCCCAGGCACTTGCAACACACATATGCGCAGGAGTGGGCGGTAGCCCAGACTCCGGCATTATACAAAAACCATGTTGGATGGGATGAGGATTCCACTCACCACATAATTCCTATAAAATATACTCCAACTGCACAGAGGCAGCATCCAATAAAGCAAGAAGCCAAAAAACAGGTCAGGGAGATCTTAGATCAACTTGAATACCAAGGTGTGATTGAAACTTGCACCTCACCAATGAACAATCCTTTGTTTCCTGTCATGAAACCTGACAATTCATATCGTCTACTTTTAGATTATAGACATTTAAACACTTGCACTAAGACATTTGCAGTCCAAAATGCACACAGTGCCGCATTAATGAATAACATTGTGCGGAAAAAATATAAAACAACACTTGATATCTCAAATGGATTTTTCTGCCAAAATATAGCGCCTGAAAGCAGGTATCTAACAGCCTTCTCAGCGCTAGGGACCCAGCGTCAATTTTGTCGACTCCCCCAGGGGTATAAGAACAGCCCGGGGTTGTTTTCGGCCAGAGTAACTGAGGGGCATATTAGCAAGGGCGTTATCGCCGCTTTAGCTGCACTTTTTGCCGCTAAAGCGGCGATATTTCTATCGCCCTATTAGCAAGCTGTCGCTAACAGCTGTTAGCGACAGCTTCATGACGAAAGCGACCGTTTTGGTGCCGCTGGCAATGTCAGCGATATTTATCGCTAATGACATGCAAAGTAGGCGTTCCCAACTAAAAGCGACTGCAAACAGTCGCAAACACAACTTCCCCCTACTACCAATGCCCGCGAAGCGATAAAAAAAGTCGTGCTAACCGCGATTATCGCTGGAATTTAACACCTGCTAAAAACCTGACTTAACCATTCTTGTCAATGGGAGGTGGATTGTAAGGTTAAGTCCTCACCTGCCTATTAGCAAGCTTTTCATTAGCGCAGTGAATTTATCGCTGGATTTCTCGCGATATTGCTGGGTTTCGCCGCTATTGCTGGATTTTTTATCACCTTGGAGATAAGCGTTGATAATAACGCGTTATCTCCGCAATGAAATCCAGCGATAGCCGGCGATAAAAAAAACAGCACTAAGCGCGCTTTGCGATAATTATTGCAAATCCTT
>CAWUFW010025828.1:0-39929 GCA_963921515.1 Calotriton arnoldi | reverse complement strand
GCCCTGCTGGCAACTGTGCACCAACAAACAGCAGGACACCACTGACTGACATCCTGAGAGACAACTTACACTCCCTGCAATGCAAGCACGTTCCATGGTGGGATATCTGGCTAGCTGGGTGGGAAGGAGGACTTGCAGCACTGACCATAGTCACAAGCACCTCCCTCACACACACCCCAACACAAACTCCACAGAACCCACCTGGTAGAATGCAATGCCCCCATCCTAACACAAGATCCCACAAAGAACCACCACCACTGGGTTATGTTGTGTGAAGCACAGGGACACTCTTGGGACTTCCAGCCAAACAACTGCCAGGACAACACTCCCAGCCATCCTGTCAGCACAGCCAGCCCACCCCACAGGAAGCAGAGTCAAAAGGAAGGAAGCATGGGCATGCTGGGAAGGGGGAGGAGGCAACAGCATGATGGGGAGTCGTAGTCACAGCTCTACATCCCCCACCACATGGCCCAGCAAGCTCACACTAACGCATGCACATCCCACAGAGAGTGGAAAGGCCCATCAAAGATGTCTGACACTGTTGCTGTGTCGTGGGGAGCACAAGGGCATGCTGGGTACTGCACACCAACCAACAGCAGGACACCACTGTCAGCCATCTTGCCATTGCTCTCACACCCACACACACTGAACTCCCCACAAAAGCAAGTAAGTATGGGAATGCTGGGAAGTGGGGTGGAGGCAATAGCATGATGGAGTCGTAGTCACAGACATAGCTCACCCCACAACTGTCCCATCAACACCACCCTGAACCATGCTCACATCACAGGAAGTGGAGAAGGACTCACAAGATGGCTGACACTGGCTACTGCTGTGGGGAGCACAAGGCCCTGCTGGCAACTGTGCACCAAAAACAGCAGGACACCACTGACTGACATCCTGAGAGACAACTTACACTCCCTGCAATGCAAGCACGTTCCATGGTGGGATATCTGGCTAGCTGGGTGGGAAGGAGGACTTGCAGCACTGACCATAGTCACAAGCACCTCCCCTCACACACACCCCAACACAAACTCCACAGAACCCACCTGGTAGAATGCAATGCCCCCCATCCTAACACAAGATCCCACAAAGAACCACCACCCTGGGTTATGTTGTGTGAAGCACAGGGACACTCTTGGGACTTCTAGCCAAACAACTGCCAGGACAACACTCCCAGCCATCCTGTCAGCACAGCCAGCCCACCCCACAGGAAGCAGAGTCAAAGGAAGGAAGCATGGGCATGCTGGGAAGGGGGAGGAGGCAATAGCATGATGGGAGTCGTAGTCACAGCTCTACATCCCCCACCACATGGCCCAGCAAGCTCACACTAACGCATGCACATCCCACAGAGAGTGGAAAGGCCCATCAAAGATGTCTGACACTGTTGCTGTGTCGTGGGGAGCACAAGGGCATGCTGGGTACTGCACACCAACCAACAGCAGGACACCACTGTCAGCCATCTTGCCATTGCTCTCACACCCACACACACTGAACTCCCCACAAAAGCAAGTAAGTATGGGAATGCTGGGAAGTGGGGTGGAGGCAATAGCATGATGGGAGTCATAGTCACAGACATAGCTCACCCCCACAACTGTCCCATCAACACCACCCTGAACCATGCTCACATCACAGGGAGTGGAGAAGGACTCACAAGATGGCTGACACTGGCTACTGCTGTGGGGAGCACAAGGCCCTGCTGGCAACTGTGCACCAACAAACAGCAGGACACCACTGAGTGACATCCTGAGAGACAACTTACACTCCTGCAACGCAAGCACGTTCCATGGTGGGATAACTGACTGGCTGGGTGGGTGGGAAGGAGGGTCCGACTGTCAACCAAACACAACCAATGCAGACCATGTTCACACCCCAGAAAATACATAGAAATGCCCAAATAATGCAGGACAATGTGCCACACCAATATCAACCCCTGACTGTGACGACTTAGGACAATGTAATGTACAGGCCCGCACCCAGAGGCACAGTCACAACTGTCATGTGTGTCAACCATTGATGCCTGCAGAAACATAACATACATTGTTTGTGTCTCCCAAAACAGGTGATGATGGGGACACAGCAGCAGACGCTGAGGAGTCCCAGTCCCAGGCTCAAGAGGATGCGGAGCTCACTGGCGTCGTACAGCCTCTGTCCTCCTCGGACGATGAAGACCAACCTGGCACCCGGGTGCAAGTCAACATGCAGCACCAGCAGGACCACCAGCTGCAGCACCAGCAGGACCACCAGCTGCACCCCTGCACCCACCCCTCCAACGACTGTCACCACGAATACCATCCCTGCCGACATGGACAGAACAAGGAGCAACACCAGCACAGGGACCCTGGACCAACCTGGGGCCATGGACACCACCACCACCACCAACCCCCAAGGTGGACCAGGGTTATCTGTGCGTGCCACTGCACACACTGCACATGTCAGCAGGGGTGGTGGGAGGGGTGGGAGACAGAGGTCGCTGCTTGCAGACGTTGCTGGTGTGCATGATGACCCACAACTGGTAGCGCATAGCTGATGCGTACCAGTCCAGCACCGGAGAGCTCAGCCAGGTAGTGGGGCTCCTCAGAGACATGAAACAGCAGCAGGCTGCCCATCATGCCCGCTTGGACTCCCACATGTCCCACGTGGAGTCACACATGTCCCGCGTGGACTCCCACATGTCCCGCGTGGAGTCCAAGTGGGATGCACTGCATGAGATGACGGCGGTGCACAGGGACATTTTACAATGCCTCCGCCAGATGAACAGCAACCAGTCCACACCTCCCTGCGTGCCAACAACATCTGGTGCCGAACAAACTGCAACTGCCACAGGGAGGAGGAGGACTCTGGCGGAGAGTCCCCTGCACCGCAGCAGCCTGGCTTGAGGGCCCCCCAAGAAGAGGGGTCGTCCGAGGAGGGAAAAGTGAGAGGCCGATGGCCAAGCGCAACTCCCAGGAAGCCTGAACCTGTTCTGGATGTTCGCCTTTGTGCACAGACTGTTCACCCTGTTGACGGCAACACTACTCCCACACATTGCATGGGGAGTACAAGTTGGACCAATGTGTCAGACAACTGTGGCCCCGATACTGGGGATCCTGTCTACCAGGACTTTCAATTCACCTAGGAACTTCGGATTGCAAGATTTATGTACAGCACTACCCATCCTATGCACTATTAACACAAATGTATCACAATAAACACACTAATACACCATACTTGCCTCTGTCGTGATTCCAACGTGGGTGCTGTTATGGGGATGATGAACTGCAAAATTACACTGTGTATGCGAACTGCAACAGCAAGGACAACACAGGCATGTGAGTACAGGCAACGTGACACACATGAGGGAGACACACCACCAGGGCTACACAACACATACACACCTAGGCCATCTGACTCATTGCCTACACTGATGTTGCCAGGGAAGACGGTGCAATGCACAGACACCACACCCATTCCCAGTTGTAGTCAAGTAGCCCACAGGTGCAGTAAGCAAATGGCAGTCAAATGTGTGACCACAGACAACGCACATCACAAAGTGAAGCACAGGTTTATTACACAGTTGCAACATGTCGTAACCACTACAGATGCAAGGTAATCCCACCTGGCAGCGGGCACACAGTCAACAACTGTAGACGGAAGGAAGTCCATGGGTGTGGCGCACATCACCTGTAGGGACACAACAGCTACCAGCCTGGATGTGCAATCACGTCGTCGGTGGACACAGTTGACCAAACGAATCTGAAAGTACCCTGTGAAGGACAGAAATGACACACAGTCAAAAGCAATGGAGTACAGGACAGAACAGCAAAACTCATGCACAATACATGTTACAAGATACCCACCCAGAACCAAGTTAGCATGTCAACACTGTTGGGGAGTACAGCCCACCTGTTAGCACACATCGCAACACACATCCAGTCAAGTAGCCCATGGACACACTCCAACAGCACCAGAGCACCACCCACACATCATGCCAACTCACATCATTGACATGACACCTCAGGATACTCACATTCAGCTAAAGAAGTTGGTGATGAGCTGTGTGCGGACATCACCATCATCATCATCATCATCATCGTCACTGGCATCGTGGTCCAGGCCAGGATCCTCCACAGGTGGCGGATGTTGGTCATTGTCATCCTGGATGAGAGGCAACTCCTTCCGCACTGCCAGGTTGTGGAGCATGCAGCAGACGATGATAATCTTGCACACTTTCGCAGGGGCATATGGGAGGGACCCTCCGGTCTTGTCCAGGCAGCGGAAGCGGCTCTTCAGGAGACCAAATGTCCGCTCAATCACTCTCCTGGTCCGACCATGTGCCTCATTGTAGCGCATCTGGACTGGTGTCACAGGGTTCCTGAGGGGTGTCAGCAACCACGGCATGTTGGGGTATCCCGAGTCACCTACGGACAGACAAGTGCACATTAGCTGACTTGGAAAAGTGGGCGGAATACTACAGATCAGATCACACACAATGGCACAAAGTCAGTACACACCGACAAGCCAGGCACGCTGGTTCTGCATCTGTGCCATCATCCTGGGGATGCGACTACTCCTCATCACAAAGGCATCGTGTGCTGAACCAGGGAAACGGGCACACACGTGTGTGATGGTCATGTCTGCAAGACACACCACCAGTGCATTGACCTAGTGGTAGTGCTTGCGTGTTCCTGTAGGCCTGCTCCTGGGCCTGTGGTGGTACCAAAGCCACATGTGTCCCATCAATGGAGCCAATGATATGCAGCATCCTCCCCAGGGCATAAAAGTCACTCTTCACGTCAGTGAGTCATCGCAGTCTAGGGAAATAGATGTACCGGTTCAGGAATAGCAACATTGCCGCCAAAACATCGCGGAGCACACGGCTCAACATGGTCTGTGACATCCCACCAGCAGTCGCCACAGTATGTTGGAAGGTACCGGTGGCATAGAAGTGTAGGGCTGCCATCACCTTCACCTTGGGGGTCAGCGCTGTAGGATACGGCCGGCCAAGCTGCAAATGTGGGGACAACTGCACTGCCAAATCCTCAATCAGCTGCCTGGTGAAGCGGTACCGTCGGATGCTGTCCCGTTCCACCATCGTTGCCAGGTCTGGGAATGGTCGATGGACAGCAGGAGCCCTGCAGTGCAGAGGAGAAGTAAGCAAGATTGTCAGTCACCCCACATATGCGGCATTGAACACACTCAAGATCCCAACATACATCATTATGAGGCACAACTACATGAAGTGTGCAGTTCCGGAAGGACATGTATGGTACATACATGGCCAACATCTGTCAACACGGTCCAACAGGTGGCATCAATTAGTCCCAGGTTGGCCCATTGGATATCATGAGGCCGTGTCACAGTTCCCATCTCCTGCTGCCGTGTCACAATAACCCCCACAGTGACATGTGAGGACAGATGTGCCCCAGGCACCACAGCTCAACGACAGGTACATTCCCAGGGACCCTGTATTGCCACATGGACACTGGCATTACATGGAGTATCATGTATACACCACAGCAAAACAACCATGACCCCCACAGGTAGTGGCCCCACTTGCCACGGCAGGACAGACATGGACGTCTGTGACACACACACGCACAACATCAAAGTCCATGCACACACAACGTGGATGTGGAGACTGTCTCCCATTGTGCACATGAAATCAGAGACATTGTAAACACTACATGCACAAAGACTGTGGAGGACCATCACTATTGTGCCACTGGGACACCCTGGCTCAAACATACCGTCCCACATGGGACTCACGGGGTATGTGACATGACATACACATACACCACCGTGAAATGTGACCATGGCACATGCACAGATATGAACAGTTGCACATCACAGTGGTCATGTACACGTAACACCCAGGATCCTGTCCCCATGAACACGTGCACAGCCTGGGGTGGCTGCCCACAGGTGACACCCACAGGACAACATGTACACCAACATACACACAATAGGAAATGCAGCCTTACATGCCTTATGATAAAGTTTGGACAGGCTGTCGTGATGTAGGTGTGCCCCTCACTCCCTGGGAGCTATCTGTGGCTGGCATATGTCCATCTGAGACAGGCATGCTGACATATGCCAGTCACATTTACAGTGATGCGTTGTACTGCAATGGACCGATCGGTGCCTCCGGCCGGCCCATTGCATTCAAGTGTGCGGGTACGCGTTGTACCCCTGTACGCGTTGAACTGCAATGGACCGATCGGTGCCTCCGGCCGGCCCATTGCATTCAATGTGTGCGGGTACGCGTTGTACCCCTGTACGCGTTGTACTGCAATGGACCGATCGGTGCGCACCCACTGACAATGGGCTTGCCTCGGCAGCGGACGCGTTTTCGAATTCCGAGCGAGTCGGTTGCTGGAAAATCAGTTGGTCACCCACAACAATGTTGCAAAATCATGTATGTCATGAAGTTGAAGATTTGAAGGATGCTGTGGGCGTGTTTTGGTGCTGCTATTCCATGGATTGGCCAGATTCAGAAGATGCAAACGACTTGGACCTATCACTTTGGACACAAGGGACAGTATCTGCCTCTCCAGCACATATATATTGCTGGCTGTTCCCCTGAGAGCTCACTTGCCTGCACTACATGCTCCAGGACGACATCTGCCACTGCACTGCTGCTGTCTCTGCCCCTCTGGACCCTGCAATGGCACGTACTGTGGAGAGAGCCCCAGCCTTCAGCCTTGAAGAGAACCAGGCCCTGCTGGACAGCCTACTTCCACAGTACAGCAAGCTGTATGGGACACCAGGGGAGCAGGTGAGTGTTCTGTGCACTGCCTTTCTGAATGTGCATTTTGTGTGACTAGCAAGGCTGAAAGTCTGCACGCCACTGGCTAGCAGGCTCACTGAGTAGTTGTCACCCCCCATAGTGTGTAGTGACTTGCACTGGACAGGTATGGTGCAGTGACAGTGCATTTGAACATGGTTTTACTTCCCATGCAATGATACCATGTAGTGACGTCTGGCAAACTGTCCATGGGCAGCTTTGCACTGCCTGTGTACATCATGTGCCCCTGTGATTGAGACATGTATATACAACTGTGTCATGCACGGATATGTTGCATGTGTGGTAATGGCCTTTTCACTTTGTCATCCTGACAGGTTAATGCCCATAGGAAGCAGGAGATCTGGAAGGACATCGTCCGGGCCGTCCGGTCCGTGGGGGTCTACAAGCGCCGGATCCGCAACTGCCAGAAGAGGTGGCAGGACCTTCGAGGCTGGACCCGGAGGATTGCACGGGTCCAGCTGAAGCTGTCGCCTCCTCGCAGGAGGAGCGGAACACGGACCCTGACCCCCCACATGCTCCAGATCCTGGCGGTGGTGTTTCCAGACCTGGATGGGCAGCTGAAGGCCAGACAGCAGCAAGGAGGGGGTGAGTCAAAGACTGCACTGTGAACTCTGTATTACATGCTTTGTGCCCTCCTCTGGCCTGGTTCAACTGCCACAGTGCAGCAGTCATGTTGTCCAGGAGCCATGTCCCTCTATTGTGCACTGCCCACTGCTCATCTGATACCCAGGTGTGGCCCTTACAGTCAGGGAATTGTGTCACTTGGGACTGTGTCCTTGCAGTTTGCTTCACTAAAGGTGGGGGACAGCATCTGTTTCCCTAACTCTGTTGTGGGCATCATGGGTGGGTCCATTGTTCACACAACGCCTGTGTTTGGACATGTGATCTGCGTGTTGCTTTGATATGCGGTCCACTTGCTGAGCTGAGCCACCACATGTGCCTGGGGTATGTGGCACACGCCCATGCAGCGGGTGGGAACAATGTTTGGGCCCCAGGAGTGTGCAGATTACGTGTGTCACACATACATAGCCAGCTATCCACTGTCCAGGGCACATCCCTCATTCATGTGGAGCAGGACAGTCATGCCTACTCCAGGCCATGCAATGCACTCTGTACTCCCACTCCCGTGTATCAGCTGACACATTGTGCACAGTGATTTGACCCCTCAGGTGTCTGCCTCTGTGTCAGTGTGCTGTGGATTAGTTGCCAGGACTGCTGGGGTGTTTCTTGGTAGGGGCTCAGCATGCCCCTGGAGATGTGACCATAGGAGACGATACTTGTGTGTCACATAGGTGTTTGATCAGCTGTGCGTGCAGACTGGGGTATGCGAATGTGAAGTTCAGGCAGCTGTTCCCCATTCACAGCAAATTGTGAGGGCTCAGGTTCAGAGGGTAGTGTCACAGGTCTCCCATATGTCCAATAGGTATGACCTGGACAGATGAGGGTTAAGATGATGTGTTGTGTGGGGGATGTACATGTGCACTTGTGCAGCTCCAGGACTTGCATTCCCCATGACCTACTATTGTGACACAGTGCATAGTGTTGTTGTCTGGCTGCCAAGTCATACATCACTGAGACAGTGATGTATGACTTAGCAGTCATGCCTCTGCCATGGCATGTGTCAACTTATTGGTGGTCCTGCAGGGGAGTGACATGTGCTACATTCACACCATTGTGGCGATGGCTATCAGGACATGGGTGCATCATGGTGTCTGTCGCTGGTATGCATCACATGCATTTCCTATTTGACTCTGGGCATCCCTTTCATCCGGAAACCTGTACTGACTCAGTGGCAAGAGCTGTGATGTGTGCATGTCCACATGCCACACCGTGTCCTCTGCACTGTCCAACTACTGTGTACTTGGTGCATGTGTCCACACTGGGGTGTTGCAATCCAACAGACACCAGACAGATGGGTGCAAGGCCATGTGGGATGTGAGTGCCATGCTTGGCATCAGACTGACAATTGGCTTCTCCTGTTCAGTTAGGCACTTTTAGCAATGTACAACTAATGATGCCAGGGCTTGCTCTGTAATGTGCTGTGCTCACAGTGGTGTGTGCGTTTGGTGCAGGTGACTGATGTCTGTCTGTTTCCCCATTGTTTGCAGATACATCCACGGCCACGGAAGGGGACAGCTCCACAGACCAGGAGGAGCCAGAGAGCCAGACTGGGTCAGCAGCCGAGGAGTGGTCGGAGGGACCCAGTGGCACGGAGGGCGAGGGGAGCCACACCGAGGAGTCCTCAGCACCATCCACCTCAGCTGAGGACCAGAGCAACTCGGAGGATGACTCCCTTGTGGAGGCGGGTGTCAGCAGCCACCACACCCCAGTTAGTGTTGCTGTCCCCGCCACCACCAGCACCACCACCGCCCTCCCATCGGCTCCCATTCCCCAGGTCCATGGAGGCTCCCATGTTTGGGAGCGTGTCTCCTTTGGGCCAGGCACCGCACCCCCTGCCCCTGTGTCCCCTGCTGCCCTGAGTGAGGAGTCTGTGTACCTCCTTCGCCAGCTCCATTTAGGGCAGACAGCCATGCTGAGTGTCCTCCATGCGCACACCGCACTGTTGACTCAGCTGGTGTCGTTCATGGAGGGCATCTCATCGGGCATGTCTGACCTACAGAGGGGCAATAGGTCCATGGACTCCTCCCTGACGGCAGCAGTGTCCCTCCTCAGACAGTCCCTCACCCCTCCTGCCTCTGCTCCATCCACACTCCCCAGCACCTTACCCGTCCCAAGCACACACACACCGGCACAGGCACACACCAGCACACACACGTCCAGCACACAGACACACACGCCACAAACAAAACGCACACGCACGCACAGTCAGGGGACTGAAACCAGACTCACAGGGGATGGGGCCCTGGTACACACACACGCATCCACGGGCACTGCGCAGTCCTCAGTTGCCTCTCCCTCCAAAGCACCCTCCCTTGCCTCACCTGCAACCCCAAAGACCCAGCGCCTCTTCCTCAGTGACCTCGGCCTCTTCCCCTCCGATCCAGCTGCCCCAGCATCCAGGGGGAAGAGGAAGCCCCCACACGGAGCAGAGTGCCCCTCGCCACCGGACACCCTCCCCCAGGCGCAGACAGACTGAGGCCCCCACCCGCAAGTCCCCCCCGGAGTGCTAATAGCAAGACCCCGCCGCCGCCCTGCAGCTCAAGCACCAGGTCTCCTTCCTCCATCCCTCAGGCCCCCACTCCACAGGTGCCACCACCACACCCTGCCCCAGGTTCCCCCACCCACAGATATACCATCCCCAAGAGGCTCCGGCCTTCTCCCCTGCCACTTGCTCTCCCGGCACCACACCCCCGCTGCGCTTGTCTGTGCCACTGATGTGGTGAGGGTATCCTCCCCTCTGTCCAGCCCACCTTGCCTGTTCCCCATTCTCCTCCCCTGGTAGTAGGCACTGCAGTGGAGTCCACTACCACCCTGTCTGACTTGGGCACTGCAGTGGCGGACCTGTCCACTCCATCTGCAGGGTCCACTGCAGTCGTGCCAGCACCCACAACATCTGAGCCATGCCCCCAGTTGTACCAGCACACACCATGTCAGACACCTCCACTGCAGTTGTCAGTGGCTCTCCAGCACCCACCACCCCTTCCCTGCTTCCTCCTGGTGAGCCCTGATCCTGTCCCTGCGGTGCCTGGCCTACCCCCGGTTGCCCCTCCTAGTGGATTGTCCCTGGTTTTGTGCAGGCATGTGTAGGGTGGCATCTGCCACTGTCACCCACTTGTGACTTTGTTGATGGACTGGCCATTGGCCTTTGTTTATGTTCTACCGGACTTCTACTTTTAATGCCACATATGCTGAATAAAGCAACTTTCTGTTCTCTAGTGCTTTTGCTTCTGATGTACATGATGTTGATGATGCTAACCATGCCCTTGCTGCAGTGATGGTGATATTTGGTCTCATGATAATGAAGTGTTACTGTGCAGGAACCCATGTGGTCCAGGGGGAATGTGTCCTATCCTGTGGTGTATCCATGTCATCCATAGCAGCATCTGAGGGTGTCATGTGTTCAGTATTTGGCAATGGGATTTCCTACTTAGATTGGCTATTTCACATCTGTGGCTTCCACCCCTGCACATCTGTTGTGCCTGCCATTGTTCAATTCGTCTACTTCCCTGACCGTGTGGCCATCTCCAGTGGACATGCAGGTTTGGGCATCAATGGGGAAGGACTCATCTGTGTTGTCAGTGCAACATTGCTATACAAGTGTGTTGGATCTGTGCTGATGATTCCGTTGGCACTTCCATGACCAGGCTGATGTGACGGGAGCCCTCATTTGGTGCTAATTGTTGATTGTGTGACCAAGTGCTCAGCTGACATGGTGGGGCCCTACTGAGGCAACATATGGCACAGCTTTCCTCACACAGGAGTGGAGTCCCCTCATGGCAGTGTGTACTCCTGTGACATTGCCTGCGCCCAAGGTGTGTGTTGTATGTGCATGTCTGTGTGTTCACTTCCGTTTAGCTGTGCATGCTGTGATCCCTAGTGTTGTACCTGTTTGTGATGCTAGCTGAGTTGAGCTATGTTCCCCAAAGTCTTCTCCCTGGGTTCTCTGTGATGTGGGTGCATGGCACATTACTGGTCATCAGGGTGTCACCCATAGGTGTGCTTGCTGTCAGGGCTGAGTTTGTGTGCAGACGCAGATGGGTCACAGTCAGGTTTCCCCTTGGCACTTGTTGTCTGCCCCTGTCATGTGATTTCCAGTTTGTGTTATCTTTCAGTGATTGTGACACGTTGTGTGTGTGACTGCTGGCACTCCTCAGGGTCCGGGCTGCAATGTTGGTTGTTGTCTATGTGTGTTCTTTGTGGGTGACCTTGGCTTCTTCATTGGTGTGTGACTGTGGCTGTGATCCCATTGGTTGGTGTGGTATTGCCGTCATGTCCATGTACAGCGTAGTGTGCAGTGTGTCAGACATTCAGGAGTCTTGTTGAGTGTCCATGTGTGATGTGTTTCTGCACCTTGGTTCCCACCCACCACCCTGGAATAGTCATGGGTGCATGTGCAATGTCACCAGTGCATGTGTGCTTCACTGCTGCACATTGTTGGAGGTCGAGGGGTGTGGTGTTGAGCGTGTGCAGATGAGAGTTGTTGCCCGGCTAGGCCCCTGCCTCCATGTTGGCCTTGGCTTACTGGCCATGCTGTTTGATTTGTGCTTGTGTAGGTGTGAGGGTAGTTAGTTGCTCAGTACACATGACTGTGGTTCACAGTGTGAACCACATTTAGCTTTGTCATCACAGTGGGATTGTAATGCAGCCCAGGGTCACCACATTGTGGGGGCCCTGGGGGTGGTGCTGTGGTGTGTCTGTGTCTTGCTGTGTCAGTTGCTGTCCCTACGTGCCTGTGTGACATGTGTGATTTGTGCTCCCTCTCATCTGACAATGCCTGCTTGCCCACATAGGGGATTTGGATCCATGAGTTACCTTTGTGTGGCACTGTATGCACATCTGTATGATTGGTATTCAGGTCTCCTCATGTGTTGTGTGGTTGCCTGGGGACACTGGCA
Organism: Calotriton arnoldi; assembly: GCA_963921515.1. Taxonomy (NCBI): domain Eukaryota; kingdom Metazoa; phylum Chordata; class Amphibia; order Caudata; family Salamandridae; genus Calotriton; species Calotriton arnoldi. Next base: position 27,629 of record CAWUFW010025828.1, on the reverse strand, counting down.
CCCCCCTCACCTGTTGTGTATGATGTGCAGTGTGGGTCTGCCTGTTTGTGTTTGTGCATCTGCACCACTGCATTGGCATATCTTGGGTGTGCCATTGGCTGTATGTAGTTTGGTGGGTTTCCCCTGCTGTCCCTGGGACTCCTAGGTCATCGGTCAGCACAATGATCATGGTTTGTGTGTCCCATTGCTGCCATGGTATGGTATCTGTTCACCTCACATCTGCAGTCTCCACAGGGTATCTGCATGTGTGTGCCCATTAGTGCAAATATGTGGGTCTGCATTCTGATGGTCACTTCTGTCATTGTGTCATTGATGATTGTTGACGGTGTCAGCCCCCATGGGTGTTGTTTGTCTGCACATGGCCAAAGGTATGTCTTATTTGCACTGCAGGATTTGGCTCCCCCAATTTATGTTGCAATGGGACACATACACTACTTTGCCACTGATGTGTTTGTTGTTCTGTGACCAGGAATCATCCATGCAGTTTGGCAGTTGCACCTCTTTCTTTGTCAACACTTACCTTTTGGTCACTGTGATGATGGGGTTTGGACCCCATTGCCACAATGTTCGAAATGTGCTTCAGCTATGGACCCCACACTTACATTTTGGTCACTGTGATGATGGGGGTTTGGACCCCATTGCCACAATGTTCGAAATGTGCTTCAGCTATGGACCCCACACTTACATTTTGGTCACTGTGATGATGGGGGTTTGGACCCCATTGCCACAATGTTCAAAATGTGCTTCAGCTATGGACCCCACACTTACCTTTTGGTCACTGTGATGATGGGGGTTTGGACCCCATTGCCACATTGTTCAAAGTGTGCTTCAGCTATGGACCCCACACTTACATTTTGGTCACTGTGATGATGGGGGTTTGGACCCCATTGCCACATTGTTCAAAGTGTGCTTCAGCTATGGACCCCACACTTACATTTTGGTCACTGTGATGATGGGGGTTTGGACCCCATTGCCACATTGTTCAAAGTGTGCTTCAGCTATGGACCCCACACTTACATTTTGGTCACTGTGATGATGGGGGTTTGGACCCCATTGCCACAATGGTCATGGCCTGCTTGAATTGTGGGTGCCACACACATATATGTGTGGCACATGTGCTAGGGGGTCACATTGTATGTTCAAAGTCATGTTCGGTGTTGTAGGCATTTGACACAGTCTACACACGCTTGTCATGGTGCTGGGGGATGTCTTCTTCTTGCATTCCCTAGGTTGTGGTGTGCTGGTTGTGTCATGCATTGTCCATCCTATGAGTGGGGGTGGTAGTAGTGGTAGGCATCCAGCCCCCTGGGTGAGGGTGGTAGTAGTGGTAGGCATCCAGCCCCCTGGCTAAGGGTGGTAGTAGTGGTAGGCATCCAGCCCCCCTGGGTGAGGGTGGTAGTAGTGTAGGCATCCTTCCCCCTGGCTAAGGGTGGTGGTAGACATCCAGCCCCCTGGGTGAGGGTGGTAGTAGTGGTAGGCATCCTGCCCCCCTGGCTAAGGGTGGTAGTAATGGTAGGCATCCTGCCCCCCTGGGTGAGGGTGGTAGTAGTGGTAGGCATCCTGCCCCCTGGCTAAGGGTGGTAGTAGTGGTAGGCATCCTGCCCCCCTGGGTAAGGGTGGTAGTAGTGGTAGGCATCCTGCCCCCCTGGGTAAGGGTGGTAGTAGTGGTAGGCATCCTGCCCCCTGGCTAAGGGTGGTGGTAGGCATCCAGCCCCCCTGGGTGAGGGTGGTAGCAGTGGTAGGCATCCTGCCCCCCTGGCTAAGGGTGGTAGTAGTGGTAGGCATCCTGCCCCCCTGGGTAAGGGTGGTAGTAGTGGTAGGCATCCTGCGCCCCTGGGTGAGGGTGGTAGTAGTGGTAGGCATCCTGCCCCCCTGGCTAAGGGTGGTAGTAGTGGTAGGCATCCAGCCCCCTGGGTGAGGGTGGTAGTAGTGGTAGGCATCCAGCCCCCCTGGCTAAGGGTGGTAGTAGTGGTAGGCATCCAGCCCCACCTGGGTGAGGGTGGTAGTAGTGGTAGGCATCCAGCCCCCTGGGTGAGGGTGGTAGTAGTGGTAGGCATCCAGCCCCCTGGCTAAGGGTGGTAGTAGTGGTAGGCATCCAGCCCCCCTGGGTGAGGGTGGTAGTAGTGGTAGGCATCCAGCCCCCCTGGGTGAGGGTGGTAGTAGTGGTAGGCATCCAGCCTCCCTGGCTAAGGGTGGTAGTAGTGGTAGGCATCCAGCCCCCCTGGGTGAGGGTGGTAGTAGTGGTAGGCATCCAGCCCCCCTGGCTAAGGGTGGTAGTAGTGGTAGGCATCCAGCCCCCCTGGGTGAGGGTGGTAGTAGTGGTAGGCATCCTGCCCCCCCTGGCTAAGGGTGGTAGTGGTGGTAGGCATCCAGCCCACCCTGGCTAAGGGTGGTAGTAGTGGTAGGATCCAGACCCCCCTGGCTAAGGGTGGTAGTAGTGGTAGGCATCCTGCCCCCTGGGTGAGGGTGGTAGTAGTGGTAGGCATCCTGCCCCCCTGGCTAAGGGTGGTAGTGGTGGTAGGCATCCAGCCCACCCTGGCTAAGGGTGGTAGTAGTGGTAGGCATCCAGCCCCCCTGGCTAAGGGTGGTAGTAGTGGTAGGCATCCTGCCCCCCTGGGTGAGGGTGGTAGTGGTGGTAGGCATCCAGCCCCCTGGCTAAGGGTGGTAGTAGTGGTAGGCATCCTGCCCCCCTGGGTAAGGGTGGTAGTAGTGGTAGGCATCCTGCCCACCCTGGGTGAGGGTGGTAGTAGTGGTAGGCATCCAGCCCCCTGGCTCAGGGTGGTAGTAGTGGTAGGCATCCTGCCCCCCCTGGGTGAGGGTGGTAGTGGTGGTAGGCATCCAGCCCACCCTGGCTAAGGGTGGTAGTAGTGGTAGGCATCCAGCCCCCCCTGGCTAAGGGTGGTAGTAGTGGTAGGCATCCTGCCCCCCCTGGGTGAGGGTGGTAGTAGTGGTTGGCATCCTGCACCCCTGGCTAAGTGTGGTAGTGGTGGTAGGCATCCTGCCCACCCTGGCTAAGGGTGGTAGTAGTGGTAGGCATCCAGCCCCCCTGGCTAAGGGTGGTAGTAGTGGTAGGCATCCTGCCCCCCTGGGTGAGGGTGGTAGTGGTGGTAGGCATCCAGCCCCCTGGCTAAGGGTGGTAGTAGTGGTAGGCATCCTGCCCCTCCTGGGTAAGGGTGGTAGTAGTGGTAGGCATCCTGCCCACCCTGGGTGAGGGTGGTCGTAGTGGTAGGCATCCAGCCCCCCCTGGCTCAGGGTGGTAGTAGTGGTAGGCATCCTGCCCCCCCTGGGTGAGGGTGGTAGTGGTGGTAGGCATCCAGCCCCCCCTGGCTACGGGTGGTGGTAGGCATCCAGCTCCCCCTGGCTCAGGGTGGTAGTAGTGGTAGGCATCCTGCCCCCCCTGGGTGAGGGTGGTAGTGGTGGTAGGCATCCAGCCCCCCCTGGCTAAGGGTGGTGGTAGGCATGCAGCCCCCCTGGCTCAGGGTGGTAGTAGTGGTAGGCATCCTGCCCCCTGGGTGAGGGTGGTAGTGGTGGTAGGCATCCAGCCCCCTGGCTAAGGGTGGTGGTAGGCATCCAGCCCCCTGGGTGAGGGTGGTAGTAGTGGTAGGCATCCAGCCCACCCTGGGTGAGGGTGGTAGTAGTGGTAGGCATCCTGTCCCCCCTGGCTAAGGGTGGTAGTAGTGGTAGGCATCCTGCCCCCCCTGGGTGAGGGTGGTAGTAGTGGTAGGCATCCTGTCCCCCCTGGGTGAGGGTGGTAGTAGTGGTAGGCATCCTGCCCCCCTGGCTAAGGGTGGTAGTGGTGGTAGGCATCCAGCCCCCCTGGGTGAGGGTGGTAGTAGTGGTAGGCATCCAGCCCCCTGGGTGAGGGTGGTAGTAGTGGTAGGCATCCAGCCCCCCTGGCTAAGGGTGGTAGTAGTGGTAGGCATCCAGCCCCCCTGGGTGAGGGTGGTAGTAGTGGTAGGCATCCTGCCCCCCTGGCTAAGGGTGGTAGTGGTGGTAGGCATCCAGCCCACCCTGGCTAAGGGTGGTAGTAGTGGTAGGCATCCAGCCCCCCTGGCTAAGGGTGGTAGTAGTGGTAGGCATCCTGCCCCCCTGGGTGAGGGTGGTAGTAGTGGTAGGCATCCTGTCCCCCCTGGGTGAGGGTGGTAGTAGTGGTAGGCATCCTGCCCCCCCTGGCTAAGGGTGGTAGTGGTGGTGGGCATCCAGCCCACCCTGGCTAAGGGTGGTAGTAGTGGTAGGCATCCAGCCCCCCCTGGCTAAGGGTGGTAGTAGTGGTAGGCATCCTGCCCCCCCTGGGTGAGGGTGGTAGTGGTGGTAGGCATCCAGCCCCCCCTGGCTAAGGGTGGTAGTAGTGGTAGGCATCCTGCCCCCTGGGTAAGGGTGGTAGTAGTGGTAGGCATCCTGCCCACCCTGGGTGAGGGTGGTAGTAGTGGTAGGCATCCAGCCCCCTGGCTCAGGGTGGTAGTAGTGGTAGGCATCCTGCCCCCTGGGTGAGGGTGGTAGTGGTGGTAGGCATCCAGCCCACCCTGGCTAAGGGTGGTAATAGTGGTAGGCATCCAGCCCCCCCTGGCTAAGGGTGGTAGTAGTGGTAGGCATCCTGCCCCCCCTGGGTGAGTGTGGTAGTAGTGGTAGGCATCCTGCCCCCCCTGGCTAAGCGTGGTAGTGGTGGTAGGCATCCAGCCCACCCTGGCTAAGGGTGGTAGTAGTGGTAGGCATCCAGCCCCTCCTGGCTAAGGGTGGTAGTAGTGGTAGGCATCCTGCCCCCCCTGGGTGAGGGTGGTAGTGGAGGTAGGCATCCAGCCCCCCCTGGCTAAGGGTGGTAGTAGTGGTAGGCATCCTGCCCCTCCTGGGTAAGGGTGGTAGTAGTGGTAGGCATCCTGCCCACCCTGGGTGAGGGTGGTAGTAGTGGTAGGCATCCAGCCCCCCCTGGCTCAGGGTGGTAGTAGTGGTAGGCATCCTGCCCCCCCTGGGTGAGGGTGGTAGTGGTGGTAGGCATCCAGCCCCCCCTGGCTCAGGGTGGTAGTAGTGGTAGGCATCCTGCCCCCCTGGGTGAGGGTGGTAGTGGTGGTAGGCATCCAGCCCCCCTGGCTAAGGGTGGTGGTGAGGCATCCAGCCCCCCTGGCTCAGGGTGGTAGTAGTGGTAGGCATCCTGCCCCCTGGGTGAGGGTGGTAGTGGTGGTAGGCATCCAGCCCCCCATGCTAAGGGTGGTGGTAGGCATCCACCCCCCCTGGGTGAGGGTGGTAGTAGTGGTAGGCATCCAGCCCCCTCTGGCTAAGGGTGGTAGTAGTGGTAGGCATCCAGCCCCCCCTGGGTGAGGGTGGTAGTAGTGGTAGGCATCCAGCCCCCCCTGGGTGAGGGTGGTAGTAGTGGTAGGCATCCAGCCTCCCTGGCTAAGGGTGGTAGTAGTGGTAGGCATCCAGCCCCCTGGGTGAGGGTGGTAGTAGTGGTAGGCATCCAGCCCCCCTGGCTAAGGGTGGTAGTAGTGGTAGGCATCCAGCCCCCTGGGTGAGGGTGGTAGTAGTGGTAGGCATCCTGCCCCCTGGCTAAGGGTGGTAGTGGTGGTAGGCATCCAGCCCACCCTGGCTAAGGGTGGTAGTAGTGGTAGGCATCCAGCCCCCTGGCTAAGGGTGGTAGTAGTGGTAGGCATCCTGCCCCCCTGGGTGAGGGTGGTAGTGGTGGTAGGCATCCAGCCCCCTGGCTAAGGGTGGTAGTAGTGGTAGGCATCCTGCCCCCTGGGTAAGGGTGGTAGTAGTGGTAGGCATCCTGCCCACCCTGGGTGAGGGTGGTAGTAGTGGTAGGCATCCAGCCCCCCTGGCTCAGGGTGGTAGTAGTGGTAGGCATCCTGCCCCCTGGGTGAGGGTGGTAGTGGTGGTAGGCATCCAGCCCCCCTGGCTAAGGGTGGTGGTAGGCATCCAGCCCCCTGGGTGAGGGTGGTAGTAGTGGTAGGCATCCAGCCCCCCTGGGTAGGGGTGGTGGTGCGCATTCAGGCCCCTGTGTGCATATGTGGCATTGGTGATGGGCATCCCGCCCCTATGGTGCTGCTGTTGCTGGTGTAAGTATATTCTGCATCCCTCTGTGTGTGTGTGATGTGTCGTGTACGTGTTGTATGTGTTTTGTGGTTGGTGTCTGGCTTACCTTCTGCACCGTACGCGTCCGTGCCTGTTCCGGTAGTAAATGTAGAATATTGGTATGATCGGGACGAAGGGATTCATGGTTGGTTCGTGTCGTTCGTCCTTCTTGTTGCTTCGCGTCGCCCTCGTCGCTTCGCCTCGTCCTCGTCGCTTCGCGTCGTCCTCGTCGCTGCCGTGTTCGTCTCGGAGCCGTGGATCGTGTTGTGGCGCGAATCGGAGCTTATGTGCGCCTCTCCCGGATGCTTTGACGTGCCATGTGTAGCGACGGGTTCGGCGCGTACGGAAAGCGCATCGTACTCGTTCGGCCGGACGGAGCTGCATTTTCCCTTCTGTGCGACTCGATTCAGCGTTTCCGGATTCGCCTCGGTCGGGGAACAGGACCTGGTTTGGGTGAGTACGGCTCGGCCGGATTCTTTGCTGTTGTGCGCATCGTACTTACTCGTTCAGTGTGCTGTACGGATCGGTCGGGAAACAGGCTTTCGCATGGCTTTTTTCCCGACCGAATGGTGTTGGGTACGCCTCCGACCGAGATCGGAATCGGCCCCTCAGTGTTTCGTTGATTCTGCTGTCTCTTGAAATGATGGGAAAACTTGGAAAGTTTCACATTTTTAGGTTGAGTCTACCAGACAGAGCAGATGTCTGGTTGTGAAAAACATATTGTGGGCTTACCAAGAACATGTAACCAGGACTTTGCCGATTTGACCACATTTGAATATTTCACTCAACGGGCACACAGACTAGCTGCGATACAGGTTATGATCCTATGCCTGGAGAGACTACCTGATCTGATTTACCTTTGATATTTTCTAATCCTCCTTGAGAAAGCCTCCTGCCTGCGCGCCAAGAGGGGGTGAAACATGTGTTATCTAATGTGTTTGCTGTTAAATCTGGCTTAAGCTTGGAGCTATCAACCTATGCTTAATAAAAAGTAATGCTTTCAGAATACAATGACGTCTTAGTGGATATATGACTCTCTATTCATAGTATGACCAGAGATATTATTAAGTCCGACTGTACCTCTAACTTCTTATTCGTGTTCCAGCTTGTCAATCTTGTGTCAGTCCCTCTTTTATTCTTCCACTGGTTTTTCAAGCAATACTTTTTTCTTTTGGGTTATGCAATTCATGAGAGTGCGAGTGTTTTCCAGTGTCTCCCTCATGTACTTCTTTCCCCCTACACTGTGTTGATCTGTGTCGCCCATGTGCTTCTCCCTACCCCATTCATGTTGTGCTCGCCCTCATGTATTGCCCCTGATTCTCGTCCGTGTGCTTTCTCCACCTTCTCCACGTTGCTCTTTCCCCTATTGCTTCTCCCCACCCCGTCCTCAGTTTTGTTTCCTCCATCCTCTCCCTTCTTTTTTCACCTATTGGTTCTCCTACCAACCCTCGCCCTCCATGTTGCTGCTCTCAGCGAGGCCCTCCTTCCCTGTCGCCCTTTGTTTCTCCCCCTCTGTGTTGCTTCTCCCACCCCAAGTCATCTGTGTTGCTCTCTCCAACCGCACCCTCTGTATTGCCCTCCCAGCCACACTTAAAAAAAATGCGTCTGCGCTAATTTTTTTCTTTTAATTTCTGCTCCAACTTAGAAAATAAAAAAAATATTTTGCGTAATTTTGTAGGTGCATGTGTGATGCACGTGCCTACAAAATTATTAAACTGCCACTTCTTTGTGCATTTTTTTGTTTGTTTTCTTTAACCATGGTGCACTGCATCGGAGATGCAATGCAGCATGGCTAAAAACTATTGGCAAACCAAAAGATCCCAAAGGCGAGACCAATTGGCTTTGCCAATGCTTGATATATTTATTGTGATAATTTGAAAAGCTTTTCAGAATATATGCTTTAATCTGTTTCGTGAAAGAAAAGCTGTCTTGTGCCACTCCAATTTTTAAATTCCACGCAATATTTTAAATGTTACCGAATAATTGTGAGAAAATATTATGTCATTTTGGTGGACTTACCAAATTATTGCATGCAAGGGACTGGACATGAACAATTTTGATGAGCACTGCGCTAAATACAAAGAAAAATCCATACGCAAATCAATTTCGGCTCTACTCTTAAAGGAAGAGCGCTGCAGAAATTGCGACTCTGTGTCCTCTTAAGCATATGTTATAAAACCCCATCTTTTCTGAGGATACGGCTAGGGATTTTCCGACAGTGAATACCCTGCTGTGATTTATGCCCAGTAGCATAGCTGTGAGGTGGGTCACTAGGGTAGCACGTCTGATCTTGCGACTCAGTGAGCCTGGGAGCAGCGCCCTCGCTCCCTGTGACATGTGAGCACCCACCTGGAATTACATGTTGCTCTGTAGCTCATACCTGTGGGAAGATGTGGTGCTTAATGTGCACCAGTTATTGCAGATGCTGGGCACAATTTGGGGACCAGGACTTATGTTTACCATCAGACTTTAAGCAAGACAAAGACTGACAAGGGAAGAGCAGGGATGAAAAAGAACGAGGAGTAGTGGAACATAGCAACTGTATGTCCTGAGTGGTGGAACAAAAAGGTGTGAGTTGGATTCAGGAATATGGAGTCTTGGTAATTAGAAACCTTGGCATTCTCCAACCCAGGTATTAGGCAGTGCCAGTTATTGGCTCCTAAGAAAAATAAAATGATAAAATACAATGATATACAATCTAATGAAATCTTTTTACAAATTAAGCACATGCTGCCTGGGTGGTGGTGGCAGGGTATAAGATATACTTCCAACACAAAAAAAGGTGATGGGAGGGGGCTTGCAAAAGGTCTAGTCACTGGCAATCTCTTGGGGACTAAGCTACACTTGACTGAAGTCCTGGTCTTGTCTACCACACACCTCTCTCCCATGGGGTAAGTGCGCTTTGAAGAGCCACGGTGCTGTACATACTAGTAGCCCTGCCATTCTGTAAATAGTGTCTCTGTTAACCCTCGTCTGTCATTCCTTCACAGCACCCGGACGGGTTCCCTGTGAGTAGCTTTTTCTCTTTCTCACCTATCACATGGTGGCACTATTCTTCACATTAGGCAGGACCAACCGCCCTTCATGTACATAAACATTAAGCATGGTTGTTTCGTTTCCATACTGGTAGTGCTTACTGGCAATACGTTGACACTATCCCTCACTTGTTTTTAGGTGTCCCACATTTCCAGGTCCTGAAGAGACCCTACATTTCAAAATAGGGTCGAAACGCCGTCGACTGTTAAACAGGGCGAACCTTGATCCAACATTGATGACTGTATTTAGTGTTGTTTATATTGTAAAAACTACAAATGGTCGCCCTATTGTTTTAAACCTTGTACATAAGTCACACATTATGTCACTAATTGCTTAGGTTTATTATGTTTTTTTCACTGGGACATGCATTAATTTCCTGGTAAACTATTGTTTGCCAAACACAAATATTTATTTCATGTATCAAAAATTTATAAAAATGGTTATATACCTATACTCCTGTGTCTGTGGTTAGCTTTTCTCTCTGACATCCACGCAACTCTGTATACTGCCATTGTGCGCATCCTTATTATTACTGTTTGTATCGTTTCACAGGAGCCACTGTTACGCTTCCAATACACTTGACTGAAGAGCTTCAATCAGGCATGAAACCTGCCATGGGTTGCTTGTGTTCCGGTTCAGGAAGGACCTGGTCTGGCAGTTCGGGCTGGACTGTTCCTAATGGAGCAGGGTCAAGACTGATTTGCATATGGTTGAATCCCAACTCAGGTGGCATGGTAGATCAAAGAACGATGGGTTGGAATGCTACCCGAGCGATTGCCAGTGGTTATCATTGTATTTGAACAACATCCCATCATCTTTTGTGTGTCTGATATAAAAGATAATTGACGGGTTTGCTCTGGTGCATTAAGCTGTAATTGTTTAATGCATTACTTTTTTAAGTCTTCATTGCTATTGTATTCACGCACACATGCATACAACACAAAACTGTTCTGGCAAGCTGCATGCCCCTTTTCCAAAGCAAACTCACTCTTGAAACTAAACAAAATCAATAGTTATACACCTTGATTAAAACGAATAGGCACGTTCAAATGACATATTTCCTTTTAAAAACAAAATAGGTGTCTATATATCAATAGGATGCATTGCACAATGTGGTCAGATTTTTAGGTCTGGCTTGACCATGCAGCTGTCTAAAGACATATTGCTAACAATTCTTTAAAATATCTGTAGAGTGCATTTTGGCTTCACCCAGAAGCCTAATATTCTCTCATCTGTTGACTGCTTGGTGTATCATTCTGCCTTCCAGGAAGTGTTACTATTGAGATGCATGAAAAACTATTTTACATCATCCTGCTGGTCACAATCAATTATCTCCTGGATGCAATATATGCATAAACAATCCTTTTTTGCTGTTTGTTCCCAGCAATGGCAAAGCCAATAAAGCAGGCTTTAGTGTGATAAACAGCATTTGTGAAGGCAACATATGTAAACAGCATTTTTGAATGCTTGTATTTACATGCGTTGTCCCATTAAAACCCGAACTATTTTCTTTGCCAGTCTAAAATCTCAACATATTAGTAAACTGGCAGAAAAATATTTGTAGAAAAGAGTTCAGAAGAAAGGAAGATGCACTTGAGTTATATTTACACCAGCAGTAGATAGAATATATGGGCTAAAGTACCTCCCCAGCAAACATTATATGGATATTTCAAGTCACCAAGGAGTTCCATGACCATATAGGGGGTCGAGGTCAAAGGTTAAGTTAATTTATGAGGCTATAGAACTCTGAAGTGACTTGCGGTATCATTATAATGTATGGTGGGGTACTTTATTCCTTATAATACATGCTCACATCATCACCTTTCCCACAAACCACTCAAATCCTTGGTGCATAGCTGTTTCATAAGAAAGCGAGAGCATGTTTGCAAACATGAAGAATTACAATAGAATCTCTAGTGCAAAATGATGATTCTTAAAGGTTAACTGAATAAAGAATCGAGTATTTATTATAGAGAAGAGGCCAGCATTATGCATGAACTTTTATTCACTCCTTTTGAGCAGCAAACCATTAAAAGCTTCCAAATAGAACTTAAAACATTACAATGAGAAATAGAATGTTCATTTTCATATAAACTGTGTCCTCAATTCCTCCTCTTTTGTTTGTTCTTCCTCTTGAACACTCTTGTATTATCTTTCACATCAACTTTATCCACTTTTAATTATCTGCAAAACAAAATCGTAATATGAAACCAATCCATATACTTTTCATCTCAAGATAGGAAGCTTGCATTATGCATGGTAAAAGCCTTTCAAAACACATTTTGAAACATGATCCACAGCCCTAAAATAAAACCTCCTAAAATTTTCAGCAGATGACCAATCAGCTGCCTTCAAAATGTCCTCTAAACAACCTCCCATCATACAGACCTTACTTGCCATAGCTCCTTTGACCGAATGAGCTGTAAACTTAGACACATCCACACCTGCTTCATTCATAGCTGCTTTTACCCACCTTGTAATTGTAGCATTACTTACCTCTTTAAAAGGTTTGTGTTATAACTTACTTGTTGGTTGGTGCATCCTCCCTATTCTTGTTCTCTGCCTTGCTGCTCAGCCAATGGTGATGTCATTTGGAATGTTGAGTGTGTTTGTGCTTGAGGAGAATTCAGTTGGAGCGGATGGGCTGAGCAGCAAGGAGGCTGCTCCTGGTGAGGCATATTATGGATCTTACTGGGCATTACATGGATCTTACCATCATCTTGTAACTTATATTTGATCCTGTAACTTGACAAATAAACCTACAACTTGTTTTCTACACGACTTGTCTACATGACATTCTTCATTTTAACACTGGCGACGAGGATTGGACGAAGGTGTGGCCGTTAGGAGCGCGCGCACCTCTTTCATTTAAATGTACAAATCTAGCGCGAGCAACCTCACCTGTTACTGTACACGCGCAGCATCTCGAAATCTGCTTGTTCACGTCATTGCTGCATTTCTGGCCTGCATATACACGGACGTGCCGGCAGCCACCCGGCTCACCGTCGTGCTGCGTGTCGCCATTTTGTGGGTTTGCAACATCATACAAGCTGATTTGCAGTTTCCTGCCTTGCCAACCCCGCATCGTCTTCTCAATGCCGATAAAGTTAATGGATACCTCGTTGTTTGGGAGCAGCAAAATGTTACAGCTACTCTCGTCACTTTCAAGATCTGCGGTTTTCCTCCTTGGTATGTGTGTTCATATAGGCAGCATTCTCCTTCACCCTGGCTCTGTCATGGAGCGTGTCGAAGTTTTGTTTCAACCACCGGTGATTCTTTTGTTTCATTGCGTGTACAATTTTCTTCGTAGTAAAGCTCCTGACCTTTCTCATCACCGTGTGCAAAGGTCCATTAGCTGCGCTCCGGATAATTACTGTTTAAAAGCTGGATGTTATGTACTGAAAATACGGAGTTGCAGATGCATTTCAGATAAGGACCTCGGGTGAGAGTTTGCTCACCGGTGTTTCCAGTGTCTTTTCTTGCTTTTGTGTTCAGATGCCTTTTCTCTCTGTTATGACTGTGATCCAGCGCAATATTAGCCAACAACATTCATACACCATATACTCACTTGGGCCCATACATTCACACTACACTAATACTTACGCTGGGTGTCAGATGTACTCTTTTATCAAAGTCCCTGCTACCAATTACCTTCTGATTGAAGAGTAATAACTTACCAATGGATCCTTTGCTAATTGGGAAGTTTAAAATGAGTGACATTCATTATAGTACATAATCCTGAAATAACCACTGAGTCAGGAAGTTTTAAAATGTTTATCTAAAGTTTTAGCAGAGTAAAATACAGAAAACACGGTACTTGATTGAAATACCCAAGAAAAAGCATAGAAATTATTTTGCTAATAAATGACGGTGTTTAAGGAAGAGGAGAGAATAGAGACAGCAGCGCAACTAAAGGTTGCAGTATAGTTACCTAAATGCGAAAACCAAGCCCCTTGGCCAAGGAGTTGGAAACGATAGGACCCAGGAAGGATGAAGAGCAAAGACTTCTTCCAGGATCAGGACAGGACCGGTGACCTCTCTACAACGACGCCTGCGCCGTTCCCCTCTCTGATACTCGACTTCTCTCGATTCTCCCGTGCCTTCCTTCTAATGGACTCCGCCGCCCCCTCCTCAGGACCTCTTCTGGACAGGGTTTCAGTCAGCAACCGATCAGCATGGCAGTCTGGAGCTAAGAGCGCTCTCGCAGCATGGACGCCTGTTCTTCGTGAAAGCATGCTCTGACTAATTAACTAATGCTATATTCTATTATACCCTTCTACGCCCATGTACCTCCCCTTAATGTTGCTAAAATATGGGACCACTACTTCTGATTGAACAGGGACAGGGGGTGGATTCTCGCACCATATCGATTTGGCCTAAATTGTAAAGCCTATTGTCTTTACGTTCCCTCCCCTTCAAATGAATACATTCACTTTATTTCCCACCCGTCTGACGACAAATGTTATACAATTTACAGGGGAAAAGTAAAATTTTGTCTGCCGGAAACATAAAGTACATCATCTTCGGCCAATGGGTCATGGCCTTGGGAGATGTCCAAGTGACTTCACTTGGCAGGCACACAGGACACATGCGCAGAACCATCTGTCTCTCGAGTTTCAAGTCACCAACCCAGGCCCAAGTTTACGAATTACTAAAAGTGCAAGAAGAAAATATTAAAATCACAAATAAAATGTTTCACTGTATGCCCACTTTCCCTACTCTATTCCCAATTAATTATAATACTATCCTGCATTAGTAGCATTAAGAAAACGACAATTTAATAATGACATGAGAGCAAGCTGAAGCATGTGAAAACATTTAGCGGCCATTTTAGTGCACACTGCGCAGAAGCAGAAGTTTCCCACCAAGCAAAGAAAGACGTCACACCATGTGATCAGGTTGCGACATGCGCAATGAAGTTCCCGCGCTTTAGCGGACATTTTGGATTACAGACAAGCGTTATTCATTAGTAAAACACATAGGCAAGCTTCTGTCCCTCTTGTGTTTGAATGCAAAGGTTAGTATTTACAATACAAGTTTAATAAATTAATGCTATGAGGAGGATTGCGTACAAGCAAGTTTCATTTTTGAAACCTTGCTCCATCAATCCCCTCTCTGCTGGCGTTTCTGAGCCATCAAAAATACTACCCTCAATCAGATGCCAACTTCTAGCAATTCGTTTCATTCTCATTTTTACATTTTCTGTTTTTCACATCCCCTTTCAACTTTTTGTATAAATCACTTCTCCATTCTTCAAGTTCTATTTCAGCTAGTTTTCTCTTCTTTCCTTTTCCTGTCACTTTATATGTTCCATTCTTTCTACAGCATTTGCACCATATTGTTATTGCCAATATTATTATTGCTATCCCTGCTAGGGGTACTAATATTTGACCTATAATTCCTTTCCCTACATTAGCAAACCAGGTTCCAATTGACGCAATACTATTTGTCAATCTTTCCCATACACTATCAACTTCCAGTAGTTTAAGTTCTTTCTCAAGTTTAGTTATGTTCTGAATGGTAAACAGACATAATATCAAATTTTTAATATCGAATTGCCAAAATATCGAGTTTTAAATATAGAATGGACAGAATATCGAATTGCCAAAATATAGTGGTTAAGAATATCGAAATTCAGGTAAGAAATATCGATTGTCAAAATATCGACAGTCATAATATAGTTGTTAAAAATATCGAATTTTTTTATAGTGTTTTAAGTGTTAGTATATGTGTTAAAAGTATGTATTATTTTTGTAATGTATGTTTTAATTTTTTTAAAGTATTGAATTTTATGTTATTTAATTTTTGCGTAATTTAATTCTGTAGCGGGTTGTGGGTTTATAGGGGAATAGGGTGGGAAGTAATTTAATTATAGTAAATTAAATATAAATTTTTAGGAATTATTAATTATATTTAATTTAATTTTGCGTTTTAGTTCTGTAGCGGGTTGTGGGTTTATAGGGAATAGGGTGGGAAGTAATTTAAATGTAATTAAGTAATTATTTAATTTTATTTATTGGTATTGATAAATAATTCATTGTTAATTAATTATTAATTGTTAATAAATTTTTATTAATTGGTAATGAATTTTTATTAATTGGTAATTAATTTTTATTAATTTTTTAATTGATAATTATATTAATTGTATTAATTTATTATTCAGAGCGGGTTGTGGGTTTATAGGGGAATAGGGTGGGAAGTAATTTAATTGTAATTCAGTAATTATTTATTTTTATTTATTGGTATTAATTATTAATTTATTGTTAATTAATTCTTATTTGGTAATTAATTTTTATTAATTGGTAATTAATTTTTATTAATAGGTAATTAATTTTTAAGAAATAATATTTATTGGTATTTAGAATTCATTATTAAATATTTTGTAATTGGTACGTAATTTTAATTAATTTTTTATTGGTATTGATAATTATTTTATTTTTATTAAAATATTAAGGGGCCCATTACGATACCCGGCGTAAAAAAATCCGCCAGGCATGGAAGCGGCAAAAATCCGCCCGCACACACCGCCTGAACACCGACCACGCCATTATGAGTACACAAACCGAAAACCGCCATCGGCGGAAAAATCACACAAAATACCGCCCGCCATCGTCCGAGTCGGAGTCAAACCGCCCGCCACGGACGGAAACACGCACGACAACACAAAACCGCCCGCCCACACGGCCGACACACCGCACGTGAAATTACGATCGCACCGCCATGAGCGCGGAAAAACAACAAATATACCGCCCGCCAGCGCAAACAACGCCGATGAGAATCGACACGGCAGAAGCCATGGCGCCAACGTACCTGCACAGAAACCATCCGCACACAAAACCAATAGCACACAACATGGCCAACAAGTCCACACAGCAAGGCACACACAAATACACAAGCACAGTACACATCCCGAAAACACCCCCGGACAAACAAAAAATACAAAGGCCAGAACCCCAGACACAACACACCTGAAAACAACAGACCATGAGGACACACCCACATAGGTGAGTACAAAAGCAGCACTCCCACAGACCACAACCCCTTGCTACATTGCAAACCAGAGAGGAGAGGAGAGGACACAGTGACACAGCAAGGACAGCAGCACACCACAGAAACGCACACATCACAACCACCACCACCACCACCAAACACCGGCACCACAAACCCCCTGCACATTACACAACACACACCGCACCAGCACCACAAACACCATGGCACCACAAAGGATGCCCAAGTTCACGCCCATGGAGCTGACGGTCATGGTCGACGAGATCATCAAGGTGTACCCACAAATCTATGGGAACATGGTCCAGCACACACCACTAGCCACCAGAAACAGAATGTGGAACCGGATCGTAGACCAGGTCAATGCAGTCGGGACCCTGCCCAGGAACAGAGGAGAAATTAACAAACGTTGGAATGACGTAAAGAGCCTGGTCAAGAAGAAGGAGGGCAAAAACAGAGAGCTGGCTGCCGTCACTGGCGGAGGGAATCCCGCGCTCTTTAAGACCTTCAAAGCGTGGGAGGAGAAGGTGCGAGTCGTAATCCATCCGGAGATCCTCGCCGGATTAGCAGGGGAGTGGAGGCTGGTAAGTACAAACTAATGTATACTAGCACACCGCTATGTACTCACATGCGCAACTACCATGCCACAGCTCCCAGGGACAAACACCCCCATGTCCAGCACACAATACACAACACAACACACGCACATGCAACAGACACTACCACACACAGCCCAAACCGAACAACTGTAAGATGCGTGGGGACATGTGTACACTAAGCCAGCCACGTAACCACCAACAGGTCCCCAAATATGCCAGAAGCGCCACAACGAGCACCCACCACACCCATGTGTCCGCCACAGCTGCACTAACCGACAAGTAACAGGTAAGTGGCAGGAACACAAAGTGCAGTGGGTGGGACGGTGGACAGCCCAAGTACAACACACACCAGGCCCCAGTCCCACAGCACAGCAAGGAGGAGCATCCCCCACACCCCACAGCCACGTGTCAGCCACCGCAGTGCACAACGACAGCCGAAAGGCAGACATCACGGTCCACAGCAATCGGTGTCAGTGGGTGTACAGCCACCCCCACGACCCACTACACCCCCCACCCCCACAGACCTGCAACATGGAGCACCCCCGCTTAGAGCCATGTGGCATCCAGTACAGTGCACGCACGAACAACTTGCAGGTGGGAAACTGGACAGGGCTGGATTACTGGAGGCATGAGGACCATAACACCACCAACACATGGGACATGTCACGTAGCAGACGAACACGCAGCACCGCCCACCGTCACGAACAAGTGAACAATGTGCACACGGACATGAACAACAGACTCACACCCCACATGACCCATCACAGACATAGCAACACCCAAGGAGCCACGTCTGCATGCACAAGCCACACTGAATATAGTCCCACACGGCAGCCACTGTGCAACTCATCACACACAACCGAAACACCATTGAAGTCCTGTCCATGTAGCCCCCACTGCCTGTCAACCCCACACCCCACAACTACGCCTATGTAAGACAAACAACACTAGAAGCAACAGAGCGGAACAACAGAAATGCACACGAACACCACTGAACCCATCAAACTCACAGACACACCATGCACATACAACATACCATCCATCCCATCCGTCAGCCCCAGTCACATGAAAGGCATGTCATCCGCACAGCTGCCACACATACAGCAGTCACGCTAAGACACATGCCCATGACCAACCATGTGCCAGAAGTCAATTAAGCGCACGACACACTGTGAGCAACAACACACAACATGGGCCACACCCCCCCGAGCACTGCAGTGATGCACATGGCACAGGGCAGCACGCACACCAAGGAGATGGGACAACTGCAATACGTTGGCTGGCACACAACTATCACTCACTCATAACGATGCGTCCAATGCCATGTCCAGTAACCACAACAGACAGCAAATATGCAGGGCATGTCAGGCATGCACACACCTCAGACCATGCACTGTCATGCTGCCACAACACATGTCACGTTCGGCACCCATGGCTCACAGCATGTACCCCAAAAGCATATCCCCTCCCAAATGCGAATCTGGGGCATGGCCCCCATGTTGCCATATGCGTTCCTAAGCGTTCCATTTGAACCCCAAAAGCATATCCCCTCCCAAATGCGAATCTGGGGCATGGCCCCCATGTTGCCATATGCGTTCCTAAGCGTTCCATATGAACTCCAAAAGCAAAGTACAAACCAGACCCAGGATGGGCCAGGAGCCCGCATACACCAGAGTCACAATGAGTAGGGGCACAGCAACACACCCATCGGCATGGCCAATCCGTCCCATGCCACATGTGCACAGCACACAGTCCCATTGCCTAGCACACACAACTACAGATGCCACAGCCACACACTCGCCTCCGGGAAACCCATGTACGAGATTGCACGAACTGCCAATGTCAGACGACTAATACATACTTCGCCAGGTGCAACACAATAACAAATCTCATTCTCTCCACAGGTGACGAACTGCTGGACGCTGGGGATGGAGACAGCAGCCAGCACAGCCAGCCTACAAGCCCCCAACGAGGACACACGGATCTGGAGGATCTGTCCACCTCTTCGGACACGGACCACCAAGCTGGCCCATCTGGCGTGGCAGGGCCCAGCCGCTCCCCAGGACCCCTCCTACCCACCAACCCATCATCCAGGGACGCTGAACAGTCCCAGTCCCCTGCTGCCACTGTCGTTGCGGCCACACCCACGGTCATTGCGGCCACTACCACTGCCGCAACCGCCACCATCGCCGCACCGACCACCACCGCCTCCACCACCACCACGTCTTCGCTGGCACCAGCCCCAGCGCAGGTGGTGGCCCGGCCGACTGGATCCACCCTGGGAGCCACAGCGAGGACCGTGGTGTGCAATGTGGCTAGTGGGCAGGCCGGTGGCAGCAGGACTGGTAGGAGGAGCAGGGTCAGGGAAACGCCAGCCTCCCCTGGGAGCCATGCCCTGCCTCAAATGGCCAGAGTCCTTGGGGCCTATGAAGAGGCCCAAGGACAATGGGCCAGGTCTGCTACTGACACGCGGGAGGTGCTGGGGGTGCTGAGGTCCATGGACGCCCATATGGGCCAATTCGTGTCCCGTATGGACCAACTCGTGGACCTCATGGGCCAGCTGGTGGTGGCGGTGGGGTCACAGGCAAGGCCAGCAACACCACCTCCGCCACCACCTGCTAGGGCGCAGGGTCGGCCAGCAGTGTCCACTTCCCCTGCGTCCACAGCCAGTGAGCACACCTCACCCACCACCAGCAGGTCGCCACCACACACCCCCCTCCCAAACATGGAAGGGGCCGTCCGAAGAGGAAACAGATCTCCCGGGAGGACTTCGCACGCTCCAGTCGCAAGTGAGGCAGCCAGCCAGCCTTCCGCCAGCCTTCCTTGACCAGCCACTGCATTGACTTGCTCTACGATCCCACTCCACACAGCCAGCTGGATGGCATGTGTGTGTTGGACTATGGACATAGAACCAGTGGGTACACCCTGATCATCACGCAGCCATGACCGACAGCTCATTGTCACTGCACGCACCACTTTTGTCATCACCTTACACACAATCACATGTCACAGTTTGTAATAAATGCACCTTTTTCACTAACTGCTGTTTGTGCCCTGTGTTTTATTTGTACGGAATACAACGGCCACCTTGGGCGGAAGGGCACCTGATGCGTGGCATGGCAATGGAATCCGGAGGGCCTGTAGGGACCTAGGGGTGGGAGACAGAACAGGAGCACATTCAATGAGTGTGTCACACACCCATCACACAGTACATGTCAACAACTACAAGCAATGTACACACATCGCACGGAGCAATAGGGCACAATGCCACAGTCACCAACAGTGGCATACTACCCTGGCCATGGAGCGTTGACACACTGCACGCAGTGAACATACGGCCACCCTGACACAGCACACACACACCTGCACAGATACAGACACATCATCCGTCGTACATGGACACTCACCGTCAAGTGAAGTAGCGGGCGATGAGCTGCTGGCGCACATTCCCAGCTTCCTCCTCTCCGCTGTCCACCTCACTCGAGCTGTCCTGGTCTGCGGGCTGGGGCCCTGGTTGATCTCCGTCATCCACAATGAGGGGGATCTGCTTCCGAATGGCCAGATTGTGCAGCATGCAGCACGCCACCACTATCTGGCACACCTTCTGTGGGGAGTACGCCAGTGCACCCCGGTGCGGTCCAGGCACCTGAACCTGGACTTGAGGAGGCCAAAGGTACGCTCGACCACACGTCTGGTCCTCCCATGTGCCTCATTGTATCGATCGTCTGCTGGGGTGCGAGGATTCCTCAATGGACTGAGCAGCCATGCCCCATTCGGATACGCAGAGTCACCTGGGTGTGAGGGACACAGAGAACCGTAGCTATTCCAACTGGACAGGGGACAGCATCGCACAACCAGCACGCTACACCACTCCACATACTCACCGACAATACAGGCACGATCCTGTTGCAGATTGGCCATCAGTCGTGGCAAGATGCTGTTGCGCATTATGTGTGCGTCATGTGCCGAGCCTGGAAACTTGGCACACACGTGGGTGATCACCATGTCCGCAAGGCACACCACTTGCACATTCAGGGAGTGCGTGTGCTTCCTGTTGCGGTACAGGTGCTCAGTGGCCTGTGGTGGAACAAGGCCAACATGAGTGCAGTCAATGGCTCCCACGACGTGTGGGATTCTGCCAAGGGCATAGAATGCACCCTTCACTGCCGCCAATTCACGAGCCCTGGGGAAGCGGATGTACCTGTTCCGGTACAGCATCATGGCTGCCAGTACATCCCTCAGCACCTTGCTGAACATGGGCTGGGACATCCCTCCTCCACTGCCCACTGTGTGCTGGAATGACCCAGTGGCGAAGAAATGCATGGCGGCCATCACCTTAGCCGTGGGGGTGACAGCAGTCGGATACACCCTGCGGGGACGGAGATGGGGCTCTAACATGGCACACAGTCGATGCAGAGTTGGCCTGTCCAGCCGAAACTTCCTGATTACCTCTGTATCGTCCATGTCCGCCAGCAATTGGTATGGGCGGTCAATGTTCGGTCTCCGCCTGGGTTAAATGGCAGAGGACACATGTCAAAGCAACACGGCACATAGCAATTTCGCATACACATCACTGACATGACTGAGCAAGCACATGAGCCACAGCCCAGCTGTCAAGCTGGGACGGCACGGCCACAATACACTTACACAGGTCTCCCAACAATGGCAATGGCAAGTGAGACATACCACTGCCATGTGCATGCACATGGGGATCTAGGCCCCAATGACTTGCGGGGCGTGCTGATGGGGACTGACTGCATATTCGTCAAGCGGCAACGCCACGGCAACATGAGTGTCTGCTGAGCATGGAACTGCTTCCGAGGCTGGATGAGTATGGCACACGACGACGACGATGTGGGCACGGGCTGAGCGGCCAATACAAGTGGGACCTGTGGCACGAGGGGATATGAGACAGTAGTAGGTGTCAGCACTGCACCCTATGTACAGCACTGTACGGATCACAGCTCCCGAAACATTGACTGGTGTCCACATTGACAGCCCCATGCCAAGACGGCTGTGTGCTTGCAGTCACACGTCACAGGTGAGAGGTTACATTGCACGTGCCAGGTGGCAGACGTACATAGTGGGAGCTGGCATGTGTGTGCATGTGTCTCCTGTTCAGGATCCACCAGATGGGCGCTGACTCTGTACTGACCATTGGACACAGCATGTTCCGTGGAAGGCTTGTGTGTGTGGGATGGTGGCACTGGATGTGCCGCCGTTGGGTGGGGGGCCATGCACAGGGCGGGTACGTCGATGATTGCGCATTGTTGGTCACGGTGGGTGCACCCACTAAGATGTGTTGCCCTGTGTTCAATTCCTATGTCCGCATGATGATGGACTGTAGATGTGGGCAGACTACACATTGGTCGATGTGCTGTCTATATGCATGTGCCTTCACACCAGGCACAGCTGCCCCTGCACATGTGACCCCTGCTGGACTCGCTGCTGGGTCTGTGGAGCTGATGCACCTTCTGCGCGTGGGGCGGGCAGCTCTCCTCACTTCCCTCATTGCGGATGTCATGACTTTGCCGCAGGTGACATGGATCATGGAGGGCCCACATGTACGCGTGGGTAGGCTACACATGATTGTACACTGGTCGCCACCCCCAGTCAGTGTTTCGAATGGGAAGGTTGTCGTGCTGGTGGTATGTTCGATGTGGCGGATGGGCGGGCCTAGGTGCGGGCTTACATTCCGGACATGGGGGTAGTTGGATTGGCGACTAGTTGCAGTACACACGGGACACGTCTCTTCCTTTCCACATCTGGGTCATCCCTTGTACTTACTGACAGTGATACAGTCATCTTCGCCCCAGCCCTCATGTCCTCCCCTCGCTCCCCCAATATGAATGCTCACCTGCGAGGCTAGCGCCTGCACAGGCAGCCCCAAGCTCGCACCAGAGAGGGCAAGGAGTGTATGTGTGGGTCCAGTTGCACGAGTGGGCTGTCTCAGGGTATGATGTGTGGCGGGACGCCGTCCACCTGCGTGGTGCCCCAAATGGAGACCCGGCCTGCATGGACTATGCATCACAGTCTTCGCCTTCCGGATCCGCCACCTGCGACACCCAGTGGCTGTGGCTGCCCTTGCGGCCAGGCCGCGTCCGTCTGTGGCTGATGGCCCACACATTCACTCTTTGGCCTCTCTGGGGAGGGCTCGGGGGTGGTGGCGCACGCGCTTGCACTTAGTCGCAATGGCATGTGGCGTGGTTGGTATGATGGGCAATGGATGGGATGGTGCGAGCCACCTCCCGTGACGTCAGTGCTGCTCGTGCTGTGGTGCGTCCCCCCTACACTTCCATTTGACTTGTGCCATGCTAGTCGTTGAGGTTCTATTGCCTGCGTGATATGACCAGGAGGAGCGCGAGGAGACCTCTCACACACCATGCTCCACTGCCATCCCGTGCCCTGTATCGCCTGTGCGGATTGACTATGTTGGGGTTGCACCTGGTCGACTGGGGCTGTGTGTGCCTTGTCAAGGGGCATGGCGGGCGCACAACAGGATCCAGCTTGTCCACAGAGGGTGGGCTGAGGTGCGCCTGGTACCGCTTTGTACGTGTGCCCGGCTGCTGTGCACACACGTGTTCACTCCCCCGACAGGTGTCCTCTCACAATGCCCAGGGAAGCGGTGGTGTACTGTTCATGACCCCTCCCAACACGGCGTGCTCCAACTTGGCATGTGCGCATCTACCCGTCGCACCCACCCACCTGAGCACTGCGTCCATACGACTTCACACGACACATGTGTGTCTTCCACAGTAGTGCTACTCATTTGCGTTGACATCCAATACCAGTGGACTACATGGTCATGTCACGACTGCCGTGTACTTCACATACTCTCATCCTCTCTCATTCGTACTTGTGAAATGAGTCAGCGAAAACAGTTTTGGTTTCAAACATTATATTGAGTCTTCTGTCCTCTGTGATGCAGTATAGTGGACACTACTGGCAGCGGAATACATGTTGAGGATATACTGAGCATGATAACAAATGGGATAGGGTGTGGGGTTACATCTGCTTGGCCAAGGCTGTGCTAATGTACATTTACGTATAGCTGCGGAGCTGCGGACTTTGACACAGACGGTATACATGTAGCCTACCAGACCGCTCGGCATCATGGGCACAGTCCATCTCAGTTCCATGTGACAGGTTTGCTGCGGTTGTTCCTCATGCACGCGTGCATGTGAGATGACATCAGGGCATGTGCTTGCGTGCATGCAGCGGCGTGCCACTTGTTGTTGCAATGTGGTGGTTACTGGACATGTCACAGTCACTGGGGTCGTGTTGTTGTTGTATGCACTTGTCGTCCATGCAAAGGTCCTGGTATGGGATTCCCGGGGCGGGGGTGGGAGGGGTGCAGCACCCACAGACTCCAGGCGACCTATTCATGTCCACTGAGCGGTGTGTGTGTCCATGTGCGCTGGATCCATGTCGTGTCCTGGTTGTTCGTGCAGTTCCGTCCATGTGGGTGCGATGCACAGAGCCCATGCCACTGCCTCCCACGATGCATGCGGTGTTCCTGGATGTGATGGGGAACAGTGTGCATGTCCCGGTCATATCCGATGTCATGGCGATGTCGTTGATGGTGTGGTTACAGTTGCCGGTCGTTTGGTATGGCTGCTGTGGTGGTGACTGGCCAGTCCGTGCGGAAGCTGAGCATGGGTGCGGGGTTGGACTTCATAGGTCACTCGGGGAACCTGCGTTGTGGTCCGACGTATTTACAGGTTGTCAGGTATGCGATGCCGTCCAGCAGGGCTTCCATGTCATTGGTGGTGTACATGTTTGCCAGCCAATGAAGCGGATGGTGGCTGTCAAGGTGTTGTTCGTAGGTTGTCCCTTGGAGGACCATGATGGGGCATGCTGGGTGACATTCGATGTAGCTGTTCTCGATGATCCGTCGTGTGGAGGCACAGTGGTTCCATTTCAGTGCGCGTGCGATGTTGGCCACATACGCCATGCCCCCATAGGCAGAGCAGGCCCTGTCGTGTGCGTCCAGAGGGAGGAGTAGTGGTAGCAGGTCCGCCTTCAGACATGCCGGGTTGGAGAGGCATATCTCGACGGGATGCTGGTAGGGACACCTCCGACAGTAGAAGACGGGCATGACGCAGCTGAACAATGTGATGCGGTAAGTCAGTCGGTAACTTACGTTCAGCAGGGACAGGAGATCGCATCCCAATGTATGTATCGTGTTGGTTTGGTACAGCTTGAGCTGTTCGGCGTAGTTGGGTAGGTGTGTTGCGGTTGCCATTTCGCAGCGGTTCGTAGAGGTGGCGTGCTCCGGCTGTGTGTGCAGTCTGCAATGTGCACGCTCCGGGGTTGCTGTGAGCTCTGTGTAGTCGTGGGGAGACAGGACTTGTGTTCTGTTGGCTTGTTTGGAGGACACGGGCCCTCTTCCCACATGCTTCTCAGACAGTTCAAGGTCAGTGCTGTGTGACTCCTTCCAATTAACTTGCATGTGGCCGACATGGGGGAGTGTTTTCTTCTTTCTTCCCCGTCCGTTGTGTGCTTCTGTGATATGCGCTATCTGCCCTGTGGTCGGTCTCCTCGGCATGCCTGTGTTGGTCTATTCTTGGACAATGGCTGTATTCACCGGCTTCTGTCGTAGGGCTGTGGTTTCGGTGTTGGAATGGAAGGTCATTCAGTGCTGTCTGCTCTCCCTTGTGTGGGCGGCAGGCTGCCTTTCCGCTCTGCGTTGGGCCTTGTGTGTGGATGTAATTCTTGGGCCACCTGTTGTCGGTCCCCGGGCTCTTTGGTGTTCCGTTTCATGTGTCTTGTTCATATGTGCAGGGTGGTATGGGTTTTTCAGTGTGGTACTGGCGTTCCTCTTCCCGAAGGGGCCCTGCTTCTCCTAGTTGGTGTTGCCGCCGCTGTGTGCTACGCCATGTTTGTTACACTGGGGTGTGTCCTGCAGTTGCGTGTCTTCACTGACATGTGTGCGTCGTTTGTGTGGCGTTGGGTGTTGTCCGTGAATTGGGCGTTGGGGACATGTCTGTGGCCGGCCTGTCACGTGTCATGTGCGTTCGGGGTGGGGCTGATGTGTGTGCTGCTTGGTTGTGTCCCTGTGTCTGTGTGCGACGCATGCATGGCGCTGCGGTTGGCCTCTGCGTTGTGCGCATGTGTGGCGGCGTCATCGGCGCTTTGGGGCCGTGACGGGGTGGTTGGTTCCTAGTCCCAGGTTGTGTGTACACATGTGTTCTGCGATGTTAGGATTTGGCCTGTGTGTCATATGTGGATGCAATGGTGGATGTGTAGTGTGCACGCGCTGGTGGGGGGTTGTCCGCTTTTTCCGCCCTTGCACTGTGTGCGCTGTTTGCGTGCACTTGTTGTGTGTGTGCCTACCTGCGTCTCCGCGGTACGTTGCGTCCTTGGTGGTGCATCAGCAGAAGCATGGGAAGGGCCTGCAGTGCTGGATTCATGCCCGGGGTGCCGCTTCTTCGTTGTCCGTGCTCTGCGTCCGTGTTTCCGCCTCTCTTTCACGTGCGGTGTCTCTTTGCCGTGGGAGCCGTTTGTTTGCGGCATCGTAATTTATGCGCCGGGCGGGACGTGTTTCGTCGGACGGTGTGTGTCAGTTATGCTGCGCCGCTACGTGTGCGGGCGCACTTTGATGGCGGACGGTGTTGCTGGCTTGCCGGCGGTGTTTGGCCTGCTTTTCGCATCATAATTGTGCGGGCGTGTGGACTGCTGCGTGCCGGCGGTAACTGGTGGTTTTTGCATCCGCCAGCACGGCGGTTGTGCTTCCGCCCGCCATCGTAATGGGCCCCTAAATCATTACTTTCCCTACTGTTGCACTCTCTGGAGTGGGAATAGTAATTTTTACCCCTACGCTATCCAACGCTTTCCCTACTGTTGCACTCACTGGAGTGGGAATAGTAATTTTTACCCCTACGCTATCCAACTCTTTCCCTACTGTTGCACTCTCTGGAGTGGGAATAGTAATTTATACCCCTACGCTATCCAACGCTTTCCCTACTGTTGCACTCTCTGGAGTGGGAATAGTAATTTTTACCCCTACGCTATCCAACGCTTTCCCTACTGTTGCACTCTCTGGAGTGGGAATAGTAATTTTTACCCTCCCGCTATCCAACGCTTTCCCTACTGTTGCACTCACTGGAGTGGGAATAGTAATTTTTACCCTCCCGCTATCCAACGCTTTCCCTACTGTTGCACTCTCTGGAGTGGGAATAGTAATTTTTACCCTCCCGCTATCCAACGCTTTCCCTACTGTTGCACTCTCTGGAGTGGGAATAGTAATTTTACCCCTACGCTATCCAACGTTTTCCCTACTGTTGCACTCTCTGGAGTGGGAATAGTAATTTTTACCCTCCCGCTATCCAACACTTTCCCTACTGTTGCACTCACTGGAGTTGGAATAGTAATTTTTACCCTCCCGCTATCCAATGCTTTCCCTACTGTTGCATTCACTGGAGTGGTAATAGTAAATTTTACCCTCCCGCTATCCTACGCTAAAAATATTGAATATTTTTTATAAATATAACGTTAATATATATATGTATTAAAAAATAAAAATGTATGTTTATTTTTTTTTAACTTACATTAATTATTTATTAATTTTAAAGTTATTTAAGTATTTTTAAGTATGTTTTAGTTAATTATATATATTATTTCATTAATTTTACATTACTTTTAAGATATTTAAAAAATTCGATATTTTGACTAACTATATTTTTTACAACTATATTTTGGATTCGATATTTTTGTACTTACCTGTTTGTAGATAGGGATTCGATATTTTGGCATTCTATATTTTTACCTCGATATTGTTGTAGGTCGATATTCTTCTCATCGATATTCTGTCAGTGATCAGTTCTGAATATACGTTCCAATTTCTGCACTCTTATCAGGAATATAAGTGCAACAATGTTTCGTCTTCAATAATTTACAGACTCCTCCCTCTTTTGCCAATAG